>JBBMJM010133702.1:0-12679 GCA_037832705.1 Centriscus cristatus
TGCTTCATCATGGCTGGATGGTATCAGTTTAGGTCACTTGCACTGCACTTGTGATTGTGTGTGTGTGTGTGTGTGTGGGGGGGGGGGCGTCTGGATATTTTTGTCCACACTAACCTCTCACCCTGCACATAAAATTGGTTTAACACATGGATGAACACTGGTAATTTCCCCAGTCAGACATTGATTTCACCGTCATTTTACTGCCTCTCATTGTGTCACATTCAGCTGACAATTGCAGTGTGGGTTTGAAGTTTTCCACTTTTATTTCAGTGGTTCCTCTTTCCATTTAAGATTGGTCCACAAAATACAAGAACAATACGTAGGGATTACGTCATATCATACTTGAGCTCAGTGACAATGACATTATTATTATTTTTGCTTTACTCTCTGTGGTACTCTGGTAAGTATTTTCTTCCAAGCATAGCTGTGGTGAATTTTAAAGCAAGCACATGCTTGAATATGTACATATTCTTCTTCTGGCTGCTTAACCGTCTGTTTGTTAGCAGCTCTGGTATCACTGGAAATGTATCAAACCACTGAGAGAGATGGGTTTTCAATGTCCTTTTTGGGGAAACAATTGAGCTCCCCACTAATTCATTTAGAGGGAATATCTGAGACAACAGCCTCTGGGCAAAGGGATTTCCTTATTAAAGGTTGGCACATTGGGTGTTCAAGCAGCAGGTGTTAAGGCTTTAAGGTTTAGATTTTTGTAGCTCATAAGTCCTTTATACTAGCAGAGTCCGCTTTTGACCACATTGTTGAAAGAGAATTTGTACTGATACCTGTCCTAAAAAGTGATATCCATCTTATTTGGAAGCAGAAATCTCACATGTTCTGTCTGTTGGTGTTAAAGCACTCCAGTAACAATTGTGTGTTAGTGAGCAATTGTTTGTGTACTTTGTGTACATGGGCTCGTTGGCCTTACTGCTTAGGAATCAATGTTATTTCCGTAATATCCTCTGCCATTATTCTATTCTTTGAATCACTGCCAGGAAAGAGCACACAAAAGCCAGATTATGTTGTGACGGAAGAAGCCTGTCTACCTCCGATGCCAAAGATGGCGACGGTCTTAAAAAGCTGTCGCCTGAATTTTAAAGGACAAAACATAATAAACATGTCCAACTGTGATGAACCCGCACTGACAGCGTCTAGTGACATCACTTGGCTTAAGGACATTTTCGATGGCCTTTTGTCCGTGTCCCCTCATGAATGATTCAACGGTCCTGCATATTCTACTGGATTGGACCTTAATGTATTGAGCTGTGAATGAGCTGTGCGTACACGAAACACAGTTGTGCACAGGCTGTCCACAAGCATGAGGAATGGGTGAGTGTGTTCCAGCTCTGACAAAAGCAGCCGCACGCACTCTGTAAAGAGAAAATCACAAAGCGGGCATTGCTAACCCAATGACTGATTCATGACTGACTCAGCGCTGTCGTCACATAAAGAATGGCTGTCATTTTAAAGACGTACAGCGGTGGATGTCAACGCTTTTCCTACATTTTTTTTTTTTTATGGTAAAGGTCTTGTTCCAGATTCCATCTCCATCTTTTATACAATTTAGTCCCGAAAAGCTAATTCTTGGCTTAAATTGCTTGCCCTTCTGTGTCGTCCATTTCCTCCAGTGCATGTCTTCTCTGAGGTAGCTCTGATTAGCAGCATCTACATTTCCATAGTCCTATGGGGCTGAAGGAGGAGAAAAGGAGAAAAAACAAAGCCTTGCATCTCCAAAGTTTTTCGCCATCTTTTCTCTTAATCTCATTCCACGTCATCCCCATTTTCTCCCCTGTATATTCATTATGAAGGTGCGTGAAAGCCCAGTTTGATACTGGAAATCCTGACAGTACCAACGCTTGTGATTGTAGAGGTGAATACGGATCGACGTTTTATTGTCAACATGTCTTAGTCATCGTTTTCAGGTGTCTCACCTTCATGGAATGTAGCTTTCCGTTTTGTTTTGTTTTGTTTCCCATGTAAAATTCAACATGTCAGTGGATCGTGTCATATATAAAACATCATTAATAGTGCCTTTTTCAATTTCCTGTACAGAAAATTCACAAGACAAATGATTCATTGGACATTTAATGTGTGATGTTTACACAGCATTAAAGTAAGCTTCAGTCCAATAAATGTCCACAGAAAACCAAAAAAAAAAAAAAAAAGATAAATTGTTGTTGTTGCATTAGATCATCAGACCCACCTACGATGGTCTGTTATCTTACACTTATTAAATGAACTCAAATGTGCAGGTACAAGCAGTTGAAAATGGAAATAGAAGCTAAATCACATTTGCTGTTGAATCCCCATTTGTTGTCTAGCAACAGACCAACTCTGCTGCTTTGAAGAAGACATGACATTATTAAATCAGTCGCACACACACGCGCGCGCGCACACACACACACACACACACAGCAGTCCAGCTCTCACCACTCAACAATATCTTATTTTTGGATAATCCGTTGCCATTATTTGTATAAACTTATTAAAGAGGTTGAATTTGATTGTCAGAATTGAAAAATTATTTATTTATTTATTTAATCTGATGAGGGGTCCAGTCAACATATTCTAGCTCCCTTACTACCTGTTGGCATAGCAGGGCCATCGATTCTGACAGTTCAGGTCATAATGTCTTTTTTTTCAGGTCTTTACTCCCACACCTCTGGAAATACATCTTGTGGACTCTCGCAACCTCGTCGGTGTTGTCAAGTCTCACCTGCACTAGTTTACAGCAGCATGAAGTGTCAGACCTCAACCCCTGCTTAACAACCCTCCATCCAAAGCCTCTGGTTATGACAGCCACGTGGAAATTGAAATTGAAAAAGCCATGTAGAAAAATACCTCTGTTGCCCCCTCTTTTTTCCCCCCTCTTTTATTCTCTCACTCTGTCAGCGCAGACAGTTTGGGAGGACAGAAATGGCTTTTTGAGTGACACAGGCTGGCGGTGCCATTTGCCGTGTCAACTGTTGAAAGGAAATAGAAAAGGAGGTGGAGACAAATGATTATGGCCTCACCATGATTGTCCCTCGCCCCTTCTCACTTTCTCCCACCGTCATTGGCGGGAGAAAGTGAGAGGTTATTGAAATCTAAATACCGTTGCCACCAGTCCAGTAGCTGTAGATATGTGCCAGTCAGGTTTGTTTTTTCAGGTCTTTATCCTCCACCTTTTTGTATTGAAATGACAGTGCCATTGTTTCTCCTTAAAGGAAATAGTAAGGAATGATGAATTGTATCACACTCCAAGCATATGTATGAATGTGTCTAATTGTAAACAAGAGACTGTTTAAGACATGCTCCAAATAATCCTGTTTGCATCATTCATCCTGCGGCTTCAGGTGGGCTCTCTTCAGCTCTTGTGTGACGCCTTGATCTCTGCCGCCACACCGAGCTATCCGGGCCGCACTGTGATCATTTTGTCATTGTAGGCACAGAATCATACATATTTAAAATTCCATTATGAAATCTTAATTTGATTCATTAAGCAGCAGCAAGTGCATGAGGGGTTGGAGGGATTGGGGGGGGTGGTGCCACCAAGGTGAAGATGAATACTGCCCTCATTGTGGAGGAATTTGACAAAGCAGGAAGGTAGAGAGAGAGAGAGAGAGAGAGAGTGTGTGTGTGTGTGTGTGTGTGTGTGTGTGTGTGATCAGCTGTGCAGTCACAAGCCCCATTCAGAGGAGATTTATTAATAAGCAGGATTATTTTGGACGAGGGTTGTTGACGGCATTGTACCTCATAGCTACGCTCATTACAAGTGAGAACAGAGTCTTCGTGTGATACCTGGTGGTAACCTCAAGTCAAAAGACTCATGTTCGTAAAACAACCATCTGGATTTGTGAGAAACATTTTACTGAACTTACTTACAAAACCCAGGATATCATATCGTTTGAAATGAACGGTTACATACCGCAGAGCAGCATTTTGGATTAATGCCCCCACATCCTGATTGTTTTGAGCACCCCGAAATGTACTCAGCGTGACTCGACTACTCCCACAGCGCTTTCACAGCTTCGGGCAGTGATTTGAAGATTTGGATTCTTACCTCTCGCTGTAGGTGTGTAGAGAGGCTGAATCACACGTTGGGAACTGTGTGACAAATGCTCGCAAATCATCTTCCATTTTGAAGTGACCAAAACCATAGTTATTTTCCCAATTGTTCCTTTCTGTCATATTCTGATTTGGCCATTTGAAGGACAGTTGCTGGAAAAGTAATATTGGCGACAGAAATGAAAAATGTTTGCATGTAATAACCTTCACCGAGCTTTTAACAACTACTCAATAAGCCCAGTTCAATTTGTTTTCCCACCTGCACTCTGCACTCACATACCACCCAGTTAAGGGGAATTATATGATATTAGTAATACTACAAATGTAGCTCAATATTCATCGACTGACACGCCATGTCGCCCCACTCCTAGAAATGAGATGGATTGTAGTTATTGCTGTTATTGATTTTAATAACCAGGCTGTTAAAGCTTCTTGTGTAGCTGTGTGAAGGCTGAGCTATTCTTTCGTCTGGATAACGAAGGATCCATAAAGTAATTTCACCACAGGTTTAGCATGATTAAGTTTGCTCTCTATTGTTTTCTTTTCTTTTCCCCCCTTTGGTCAAACCTGAGCTGCAGCAGGTGTTTCCGTGTATCCTTTGCGACTTGTCAGATGGTGGGAGCATGTGTGGTGTGTTTAACGTGAGATCAAGGCACAAAGGAGATTCAGGTAATGAACTGCTGGAGGGCCTCAGCACGACACAGTGGGGGAGCTGAAGGATCAAGCTTGTTTAAAACACTATTGATCTGTGGGGTCAGACAGACCGGGAGCGATGTCGGATCTTGTCGGCCATTTTACCGCCGTGGGTTTTCCATTGCTTTGTCACTGACCGGGTCACACCCATGCAGGTTTGTGGTTACCGGAAACAGTTTGCTGGGTGGGTGAAAAGTACGATAAAGGAGCCGGAGCGCCTCCTATTCTACACCATGACATTCTCTGTCCGTTTCTGAATGTATTACACCTGACAAGTAATTAGAAAGAGTACAAATTTACTGGTGCGATGAAGGAATTGGTCCTTGACATTAGTGACCACTAGAAAATACGGTAATGGATGTTTGCGATTGTGTGTCTGGAGCCAAAGGGTACATTTGCTTTGACACCACTCCACTTAAAAAGCCCTGAGTATATTCAGTTTCAACCCACCGGCGGCTGACCCCCCCCACCCCCTATTTATGGCTGTGCCTCGGTAGTCTATTGTAGTTTCATTTGCAGAGGACAACACCAGCTTCTGCTCTCATCGACTCACTATTGACCTCCATTATTCCGCTCTTCCTCAAAGTTGCTCCGACTCGTTTCCTGAGAAAGCTTCATAAGTCTTCTGAATCTCCCTGACAGACCGTTCTCCCTTTGTTTTACGCATTAAACGTCTAATTTGTCTAATTAATATCCTCGCTTTGCCTGAGTTGATTAAAGGGAGTCTTGAATTGTTTTACCTTCACCGTCAACTCAACACATACCAAGGAGCACCACAGGGAAAAACAATTAAGTTTTCTATTATTTCCCTTATTTGCCATGAACACACTGATCTGTGCATTAAAGGAAATCATGCCAGGATAATAGAGCGGATTCCGGTGCCAAATTGTCTTGTCTCTCTCGAGCATTAACTGGAAGCCTGTCTGACTTCTATCTCACTCCCTTCACCCTCTCCGCCAACTTTCCCTCGTTCACCTGCTCTTTTCAGAACAGCCATACAGGCCAAACATCAATTATCTATTGATGAAAGAAAAACTCATTAATGGGAATCAGGCAGGTTTAATGGTGGGAATCATGCTTGTTTGCCTGACCGTTAATGGTTCAGCTATTTGAGAAACGGTTTGACTTTTCTCCACCCTGCCACCGACAGACAGCAGCCTGCTACTTGACAGTGATACATGGGAACCCCTGAGTCACATTGATCTCCCTGGGAGAGTCTAAACACGCACCAACATCCCTATCCAAGATGCGCGCTATTGGACCTGAGTAAAAAAGCTCCACCTTTGCTAATATTGTCCAAAAAACAAGTCACCAAAGCAGTTTCAGACCAGTAGACAAATAAATTGTTTCTTTTTAGTGCCCTGTAGAGCTGAAACGATTCCTAGAGTAACTTGATTATAAAAAATCCTTGAGGCAAAAAGGCTTCAATTCGACTGCTGTTTAAACAAAGCTGTGTTTTGCTCAGACCAAGTGGCGCTAATGGCAGGAACAGGATGCTAACCAAAGCAAACAAGAAGACAAGAAGCAGCAACGCAGGACAACGAGTTCACAGTGGCGGATGTGAGAATGACACAATCGGCAAACAGTGGACATGTGGAAAAGAGCGGATGCCCCGATACAGACCAAAATGTCAAAGCTTGGGGTCATTTCTAGCTGAAACTCACTGTAAACCACAACATTATGACAATGATGCTCGTCCATAGCCGGCCCAGGCTACCTATAACATTCACATAAACGGAAAATGCCAAAGAAATGTGATAATGACACTGAAGCAACGCTGCTAGTATGTGTAGGACTGGTATAATTTGTAGAATCCTCCAACAGTAAAATAGGGAGTCAGAGTGTGTCAATTGGCGTATCAATGCAATACTAGTTGTCTGTTGCTCGTCTTTATGCCACAGCTGCTGCCACTTTTGACTCTGGGTATTTGAAGCCCTGTGCTATTGTGACACAAAGTAAAGCTCTGCAGCGAAAACCATTGAAACTAATATCCTGCTGCACTCAGCCACCTTACACCTGCTTGTAAATGGAGATCTTTCTTTTTTAACGTGAGCACTGCCCTCCATTTCCACCTGTGTCTGCAAGTCTAATGGCAGGTCCCATTTTTCAATTGGTCGCTTGTGGAAGTTGGACTGAATTGATCGAGCGAATTGAGTTTTAGTTTTGCCGCATATTCGTCAGCATCCCACTCTCAGGCTGAGCTCAGTCAACATCTGACAAATAGCTGTCTGCCTCGCCCATTGCCTGTCAGTTAATGACCTAACCTACTTTGGAATTGGTTGGTGCCAGAGGCCCTTGACCCAGTGTAGTGCTCGTTCACCAGAGCTGGAATAGTCAATAACGTGCACCCAGCACAGCAGCATCCGACAGGCTGAGTATAGCAGGCAGCCTCGTGTCAAAACATGTCTCCCCCGAACATCATGTCATTACCATTTTGGTTTTACTTATAAATGTTTTCATTGGTCACTTTGAAACAGTGAAAGGGTTTTTTTTTGTTTTTTGTTTTAACTGAGAGAAGGTCTTCATTGTTGTGCAGGTTCTAACAACTTTACAATGCACATTACATGAACATCCGGTGGCCTCTTGGAAACTATCTGATAGCACTTTTCATGTGCTATCAGACAACCAGGAAACTGGACTTCCTGTTCCTCTGGCAGTCCTCTATAAGCCCATTGGCTTTATTTGTCCTATGAGATAAAACGTCTTCTCCTCTCTGTCTATGTCGAAGTGAGGTCACCGTGTTTCTGACAGGATTCACACATTCAGTATAGAACTTCCGTTTTACAGAAAAGTACACAGTCTACCTTTCACTTCATTTGTCATAATGAAGTCCACGTACCGTCCACATATGGATGAAGACAGCATCCAGGTCTTAATTGGAGTGTATTTTTTTCTGTAATGGGTCTACACAGGTCATCTGTTTGCCATCTCACCTCTTTAACACTCCATCCGCTCTCCCCATTGTTTTTTTTTTTTTTTTTTTTTAATTACAGACCCCATTAACACGCAATTTACATCCCTGTCTGATCTATGCCATTAAGGAATCAATAGCAGTTTGTTTAATTCATTCATTTATTCGCCCCCCTTCTGTTTTTCTTTTTAATTTTTTTTTTTAAGCTGTTCTATATTTATAGATTTCTTCCCACACTGATTGCCCTTTTCCTCTCTCGATTAGACAAGAGTGACCTGCTCACACATTTACCCACTCCGTACATCTGCATCCCTGGTGTGATTGAATCAGCTCTTTTGATTTACACGTTTTCAGCAGTCTGACATCAGTCTAAATATTGAAAAACCTGCGCTTTAAGATAATAAAATCCCTCAACCTAATGCTTTTATGTTGAGGGGTTTATCTTGGCTTGTGTTTGCCTGCCTTCCATTAATGTCAGTTTATGGACCTTCGTAATGGCCGTGCACTATTGGTAATGGTCTGTGGGGCAGTTTTACAGGATGACATGCAGTAGTTGAGTGTTTGCCTTCAAAATGCCAGTGCTCTTACCTTCCATATGAACGGCTCAAGGGTGTCAGAGTATCATCATGTTTTCCAATTTCTCTCTCTTACACAAGCACAGATTACCCCGAAATATGTAGTTCTGCTTGTTCACGCTGTCAAGTGTCACTGCGCTGTCAGCGCAGCACTGCAGAGATGTCCACTCCCAGCCATGCACATTATTACAGATCGCAGTGGAGCCCTCGCTTTCAACGAAGAGTCGACAACTCTGTCACACTAATGGTGGATTTATTACCTTGTAATACTTGTCTGGTATTTATTTTGCTCCTCGCTCATCCGTCGTCCTGGGCAGTTTTGATTTTGTTTGCCACTGAGCTTTGATTAATTACCTCCGCCCAACAGGCACACCCGTCACAAGATATCGATTTTTGCTTGAAATCTGATCAAGGTTGTGGCTGCATATGGTGCTTGAAGGTTCACATGTATCATTTACTCCAACTCTGTGTGCCCACTTAGAAAAAAAAAAGAGCCATAAAAAAGCGTGTGGAGCAATATCGCAGGATGATGGACTTTTGTTGGATGGGGCTGGTACATACTCGGAATGGAGTTTTCACGCACGACTGAGCTTGGAGCAGCGAACCTCACCTGGTAGCACTCTGCTTTTTCTGTTTAAGTCCACACGGACAATAAACAGGACATACTGTCCTTCTCATGTGGCAGTCATGGCTTGGAATTAAGTGTTCACAGCCATTGATTTTTGGACAGGGAGGGGGGAAGTTTGGAATATGAATTAAGGCGCAGAGATGATCTGATTGCTTACCCCTTATCCCCGCTCACCACACTTTGCACCTCAATCTTGGGCTTAGGATCAGTCATTGCGTAGAGGTTTGATCTTTTTGCCCCAGTGCACAAATGAGTGTGCGCACGTACGGTACCTCTCCACATCACTCCTGCAATCCTCTTCAAGGCTCAGTGTGATAAATGGTTTATTCCGCTGGATGAGCAAAGAGCTGGAGGTGCTCAGACTTTTATTTTTTCTTACTTGGACTTTCTTTTTCCTAATTTTTGTTGCTTGAGAACGCCTGTCCGTCCTCTGGTCTACCTGGCTCATTTGCTTCCTCTCGAGTCAGGGAGATGAGCAGAAAGAAGTGTAGAGAGAGAGGGGGAGAAACGATGATGCTTACCTTGTCATGTTAGCTGTGTGTGTAAAAATAGGATCGTCCAACACACCACTTGTATTTATCCCCACACTCAGATTCAGACACGAACACCTGACTTTTGAAGAAGAAATGGATATCAGCACCCTGGTTTACCAGCTGCCATATTTGAATGACCTAGACTTCCGGCCTGCTCTAACACTGAAATGCACACCCACACATGAACTGTTAATTTGTGTGTTACCTTTGTATACACTGGCTTGCTGTCGCCTCTGTTCATATTGTGTGTCTTCTTGCTTCCTGCATCTGCACACTACCCTGCTTGGTTTGGTACATACGCACTGTTCCCTCTCCCTCTCCCTCTCTGTCAGTCATTGTCACACACACCAGCCGCCTGCATTACTCGCTGTGACTCCTATAAACTTATTTGCAGAGTTGCCTTCAATGATAATTGGATGTGCTTCCACATGATTGTTCTCCGTGGCGTGCATTATTTATCCAGCGTTTTCTGTTCCCTCTAAGAGATTGCACAGCACATAATGTATGCATTAAGATGTACTTACATCTATTTAGATACTTATATAGCCTCAGACTTACAGGCCAAGTTGATCTCATTGGTCAGGAATCTCCTCTCCCTGTACTTTCAATTTATTTTAGTGCAGGTTTTGGCGCTGTCATGATGTGTCACACTTTTATTTATTAATTTTCTTCACTTTCAAACATCTAAGTAAATTAAATCTGCTGCAGTTTTAAAATATGCCCTTGGGTCTAGTTTTGCTTCAGTGGTACCAAATAGCTTTGTCTTTTTTTTTTTTTGTTAACTTGCAAATGACTGCAGCACCGTAGATGTGCTCACACACACACACACACACACACACACACACACACACACACACACAGGATTGACTGTATGTGTGTTTTACCATTTTTTGCTTCTCTGTCCTCTGCGTCGACACAATCCCAGCATTTATGAGATTACCAGAGCCCATTTGTGTTCCGGTGGGAGCCATCTTGGCTCGAAGGAGGCCTCCGCTGGGAACCATCTGGGCTCTGCTCAAAGCAGTTTCCAGTCAGCCTCCCCTGTCCTCCCTGCATTGTTACTAAACCCATTCACTTAAAAGGGAAAAGGAACTCAAATTTCATGTGGGTTTATGTATAAATCAGTGAAATTCTGAGTAGAGATGACGCTCCTGTGCTCGGGGGCGGCTTTGATGTGTGTTATCAGAGCAACTGAGGCAAAAAAACAACAAAAAAAAGTCTTTGGCACTGTTCCTCTTATGCTTAAGCTGGCATTCATGTATTTTCGGGCCACTTGGGGGCAGCAAAAACAAGCCATGTTTCATAATATCGCCAGCTAGTCATGATCTTATGTTGTCGACGCCTATTCTCACTTATTTGATGTGATTTTTTTCAAATGACATTTTCAATTGAGTTTGATATTTAAGTATATGAAGTACCTGAGTTCTGATCATAGCATTAAAGGCTAATTTGCAATTGCGGTATATTAGCCCCGCCATTTATTTTGTGTTGATAACCTGAGTGCTGCACAAAAATTCAGTTATTGTTATTTAAACCATAGCGTAGTATTGCATATCATGAATAATAATGTTTTAAGTTCTTTTTGTATGTACGCCGATGCCATAGCTCTCATTGGTGCGTTGCAGATATATTCCATTCGATAACGTTATGTGGTTAATGAATTTCTTCTTGATGTTTAAAGACCAACTAATTTCTTGATGATGAATGAGCGATTCCAAGACAACCCATGTGTTTTCAAGCATTTACACTCCAACGCTGTCCTCGCCATGAGTTAACCTCTCTCGTCATCTTCAGGCGATACATCTTAACATTCTCATAAAAGCATGTTTGATCTCTTTCCAGACGGTTGCAAAGTAGACAGTTTCTAATTAACATCTCATTCACATTTCTGGAGTTTTTCCAGGCGACCATTGTTGCTTTTTTACCAGCGAGTGTTTTGCTTTTGCTGGGGTCCTTGTTGATTCCAGCACAATCCAGCCTGTTTCCCTGCACTTGCCCACTTCTTGATTTGACATTTGGGTGCTCAGAGGAGCATTGCTGTCCTAATAGCCCAGTTATGTAACCACGTCTGCACTTAAAGACAAAGTGAGCTGCAATGGAAAGAGTATCAGAGCAGGGGAAAGCGAGGGCGAGGCTAAGGAGAATGAGAAACAAATGCCGACAGCAGATCACTCCTCCATGAGTTAGAATAAATGACCTGCCTGCACTTGACATTCATTATGGCCCACTGGTGTTGCAGACAGCTGGCAATTTCCGGTACATTTTTTGAGCTTTCCAGAATGTTTGCATACTTGAAGTTGGTAAATTTTGGAAATATTTCATAAATAACAAATCATAAAAATGGCCGACGATCTGGTGCCAGCTATGGCCTTCGCCTTCCCATTCCCATACGTTGCGATTTAATCCCCATCAAAAATGACATTTGCCGCCCTACAGATTCTTCAAATCTTTTGATTTAATAGGACCACCCTCCTCTTATCAATGTGACATAGCATACATGCTTAGGTTGTCACTTTTTTTACGCTTAATAATGGAACAGATAATATGTTCATTAATAAAAGCTTTTTACTTTGGGTGAGAACAAGGCAGAGCAGTTTACAAACTTAATTCCTCTCAGATTTCCCTTGTGGCCGAAGCGTCGAGCAGCACGAGTCTTAATCGCTTGACTTCCTCCTATCTCCTCAGTACACCTGCCCTCTCACTTTCTCGCTGACTGAGGATTTAGTCGATGGAAAAGAAAATTCAATCGATTTTTTTTTTTTTCTTTTTCCCCTCTTTCCCCCAACGGTCGTCCATCACTTATGAAACAAAATGTAATGAATAGATAATTAGTCTGAATAGGCACAATTTTGTTTTCGTCCATTACAGTCAATGTTATGAAAGAGTTCCCACCTTGTCAGCAGGGTTAGCTTTTTCACTGCCCTCATTTGTGAACTTAAGGGAATAGCAAGTTTGTTGTCATTAATTGGAAATGATTTGCATTGCAGAAAAAAGTGGGATGACAGTCTGAAGGTGTTAATTTAGGTTGGAGTGAAGCCACTCATCCGCACATCCTGTTTGCACTGGCTCTGATTTCTATTTGCTCGTAGTAATGCTTGATTGAAAATCTTGAAAGCTCGCAACATTTCTGTGACACATCTGTGTGTTCATCAAGTACAGAGCCCACAGACTGAGACATCCACTGGAAAAATGAAGTGTGTGTGTGTGTATGTGTGTGTGCTCGCAGACAAATGGAGAGATCACAGACCTCCAGACCTCCTCAGAGGTGAATCCAGTCTCAGACCTAATCTGGGAC
>JBBMJM010133702.1:12779-24523 GCA_037832705.1 Centriscus cristatus
GCTCGCAGACAAATGGAGAGATCACAGACCTCCAGACCTCCTCAGAGGTGAATCCAGTCTCAGACCTAATCTGGGACACAGGTCATTAACTGAGCCTCTTTTGCTCCGTTCCAGGTGGAGGTTGAAGTGGAAAGCATGGACAAAGCAGGGAACTTCATTGGCTGGCTGCACATTGAAGGTCTGAATCTGTCCGTGGCGCTGGTGGAAAATGCTCTGTCCAAGGTCCACTTCACCGCAGAGCGCAGCGCCTACTACAAAACCCTGGTTTCAGCGGAGGAGGCTTGCCGACAGAGGAAAGAGAAGGTAGGTCCTGTTTTGATGGAGAACTATGCAGCCATTTAAGTGACGGGTCCTTTAAGTTTGTTTAAAGACGGCCACCCTTCGAAAAAAAACTCCTCGGCTTTCAAAGGGTGATCAAATGCATGAGCACAAAAGTACATTGTTTCATGCGTTGGCAACAGGATGTTTCCTCTGGCAACATCCAGTGTTACTCTCAACAGCAACTCCACTATCCTCCCTCATAAACATGCACATACTGCCCTTGTCAAAGGCAAAGCCCATCCCCCACCACCCGCCTGACAGCCAATTAGGGCAGGTGGTGCCATGACCTTTGGCTCTCACACAAAATAGTTTTATCCCACCAGGAAGTGTATACGTTAAAATGTGACACTACACCCAACAGTATTAGCAGCCCCCGTACTCGTATCCACAGTCAGGTGGAAATGTCCAGAGCAGCCACGTTATCTCTCCTTCCCTCGATGGGAGTCCATTGATGGATGGAGGCCTCTCTCACGCTGATCCCCATCTTGCCCTGCATTTTCATTATGGCTCCACGAGTCACCCCTGCCAGATGCACGGAGAGCGCAGCCAGCTGTCATCCTCGTCCTCTTTCGCTCTACCTCAGTAAATTACCTCTTTTACTGTCCACCCCTCCCACTCCTTACCGCCTTCCTCTCACTTCCACCTCCTGGGGTCCTTTAGGAGAAACAAATGACTCCTCTTTTCATATAAATGTTATGAATCCCAAGAACCAATAAGGCGCTGCATGCTTTTTGTTTTTCCTCTCCTCTGTATTTACTTACTTCTTCGTCAGTGATCGTACACTGTCTGCCTTCCTTTTTAAAAAAATCCTATTTATTACGCTTTGACACAGTTCCGATTGGTGGCCCTTAATCGCAGCTATACAATCTCTACAGTTCATACCTAGTTGTTCTTACAGGCTGATTGTGAAGAAACATCTGCTCATGTGACACTATGTTTCTAAGTTTCAATCCATTTTTCATAGTCTGGAGAGGATGTACTATTCATGTTTCGACACTCCCATTATTTGTGTTTGTTACCCTTGACGTACCCTCATCTGGCAAGATGGGGATCTCTCTCCCTCTCTCTCTCTCTCTCTCTCTCTTTCCAGAGCCTTCCTCAGGTGCTCGATTGGATCAAATTACATTCCCATAGCACATGTAAGACTTTGTCTGGGGGAAAAAAGGGGGTTTGGCAGGGATGTGAGCACACACACACACACACACACACATCCTGCCATGTTAACTTGGACGACAGTGGAAGGACACGTTTGTGACACCTCTGATGACAATTTCACTACCTCTTTCCCGCTTCTCTCTTTGCCCAGTCGAGACAGATTGACTTTCACCACAAGGCTTTGACTTGAGCTGACCTGAGTGTGACCGGGGCAGTGAGGAAACAAAGCGGAATGGGGCCTGAGTGGACCAGACAGACAGTGATTGTGTTTGATGTCAGTGTGCTGTGGGCGCCGGTGCACAGATCAGCCACTGTCTGATTTGTTTGTGTGTGTGTGTGGGGGGGGGTTGGGTGTTCGGCAGATTGTTGTGTTAATCCAGCATCCGGCATTGAGTTGTATGCGTGTGTGCATGCCTAGTGTGCAACTTGGAGGCAGATGAGGTGGGACTCTATGTTCTAATTAACCCTCAGAGACCGTCGTGAGAAAAGCTGAAAGCCGTGCAATTTTCCTCTCTTTTTGAAGTCGTTGCTGGCCTTTTTCTGTGTGTAGGTGGAGTCGACTTAGGGCGGATTGCACCGCTTCCTGCCTTCCTCTATTCCTCTATTCCTCTTCGCCCTGTCTTTATTGTCCCTACGGCTGTGGATATGGAAGCCGTCGGTGGTACTGCTGTGTCAGGCATCCCGACAAGAAAACAAGGTTGTCCTAATGAAATGGACTCGGAGGGTGTGCACATGCACACACAGACTCATTAAAGGAAACTTTGCGTTGGTGGTCCAGCAGGGACACAAAACAACAGGGGGGATTGAGGGTTGCTGCAGTAGCATCCTGAACCAAAACTGCTTAGTTCGAGTGACTTAAGTGAATATGAGTTTTTGCCACAATGAGACCACAGGGACAAAGTGATTGTGTTCTAAATGAAGCATTCCGAAGGGTTTGAACAGGAGCTTTTTCAACAGCTCAGCATATTTTCATCTTGCACATCAGCATCTCTTCAAACAATATTTGGAACACAGTGCACCCGATTCTCCCCACCAACAGAAGGCTTAAGTTGTTAAGGCCGAGGCGCGTTCCTAATTCTGTCCCCCATTATTTATGGCTAAGCTGTTGTTTACATAAATCTCTGTGAAGTGTGTCACCCTGTCAGAAACCCATTCTCGAGCTTTCTGCGCTAACATTTACACCATTCAGCCACAGCGGGGACGGTGTATAAATTTACTTTGAACAATGAGTTGCTCGCTGTCAGACGGTTCTCTTCTTGTAAATCTTTCCTCTGGTTTTCGCATTCATCCCGCTACAAAAGCTGATTGTTTCACACCGGGCGTGTCTTGCAAACAAGAGTCATATTAACGTCACATCTCGTTACTGCGGTACGAGGAGGCTCGTTGTAGCTCTTCATGATGTTCCCAGGTGAGCAAGAAAACAAAAAAGCAGCAGTTGGCCTCAAAGTGGATTGTGAGCTGAATTTGATCGCAGACATATTCACTGCAGCGTTTATTGAAGCTCCCCTGGGATTGTACAGGTGTGGGAGTTGGTTTGCCAATATCGGTTCCTCAGTGGGCTTTTATTTGTTAACGGAAACAAAAATTAAAAAGCAGACTGTGGAGAGGGAAATCAATTTATACTTGCTTCAGCCCCTTTGTTCTTCGCTGCATATGGAGCTTTAAGCCATCTTTCACCGCCAGTGCTGGTCCACTTAGAAGAAAAGCAGACCAGTAATTGCTGTGGCCTAATTATGAAGAGGTGATCAACAATCAGCCCTCAATAATAACCCGAACAGGCTTTCTGTTGAGCCAGTGTTTTTGCTGTAATTACCCAACCTTGAAGGAGATTAACTCACTGCAGTGGGTCTCCGAGTGGGAGAAGGGAGATGGAAAAGAAAGTGGGAGCAGAGAAGAGCCAAAGAGGATATGACAACTTGCGTTAAAGATATTTCATGTTGCAGTGTTCCAGCAATCTTTTCTTTTCATCGCCGCCTGCCCTTTTCCTTCAGTCCCACTCGGCCAGTCTTCACCGACCACCGTGTTTTTACGTTTTCAAAAATCTATCCAGTGTTCTTACATCTATATGCTCGCCATCTCCTCAGGTTCCCCCTTTTCAATCGCTCCTTCTCCAACTCATCATCTTTGAATCCTGTCTTATTGACTCGTCTTGTCACATGATCTGTGTCGTGTCCTTGTTCCCTGTAGCTGCTGTCAGCTGTGTGGTTGTGGTAGGTCACACAGCAGGTCTGTGCTCACAGTCAGGGCCTGTGTCCATTTCTGTGGGGGTTTGTAAACTAAATGCTATTTAGTTGATCTGTCCAGTGATAAGTGCAGAGTTATGGGCTAAAAGTTGGATTTCCATGTCCTCCGAGCGTCTCCGCTCCTCCTTTACACTTAAAACACAGTCAACCGATAAAATCCATCACACAGTAATGGATCATGGTGTGTGTGTGCGTGTGCGCGTGTCTGTCCGCTGTCGTCGTGTGCTCTGGGTACCTACATGGAGCCCCTGGTCACAGTGACACAGTCACCTGCGTTGGTTGTAACCTTTTTGAAGAATAAAGAAACCCCCAGAGAAACCAACCCAGGATCCCATGCTGCCTCTGCTTCTATCTCACACGTCCGTCAATGCCACTCGTCAAAGGACTGGATGCAGCGCCATTTTGACATTATTTTGACATTTAACATTTTCCTGGGCCGAATCCATTTGAAAATTGGACCAAAGTACCTGTAGACTGCTGTACATTTCTATTCTCACTCATTGGCCATTGCTAATAAAAAAAATATGATTTCACCTGACATTGCATCATACCTGAACACCTCAAGTTCCTTATACTTGGTTCAGTGTAATTTATACTGACTTGTTCAGGACTAAAAAGCTTGAGGCATCTTTGGCCTACAGCCCCTACGACCTCCTAAGAATCAGCCACTAACTGATCCCGTCTAATCCCTGGGATCAGTTTTTGATAGCAATCCCAGAGGTTGTGAGCAGAGAGAGAGGCGAGGGAGGCAGTGGGGCTTCAGGCTAGAAGCTAAAGGCGTAAAGTCCCATTCTGTGAGCCAAGAGCCACAGAACATCCCAGCCCACTGATGGTACTTTGATTACTGCACCATGGACACCACATATCTAGATCGTCACACGCCATCAGTTTTGTAAGTACGTTCTCACTAAATTGACAGTCATAGTGTAGTATGAACTTGTGTAGACTAAGTATTTTCCTCCCCACGATTAAAATGCTGACATGTTTGCAAACATGGTTTCCACTTATTTTGGCTTGTAAGAAAAAACCGAATCAGAGGAAGTGAGAGGTTTAACACTGCCATGTGTTGTATTCCCTGTTCCTGTTTAACTGACAGTAAGCACTGTTTCCCCATGTGTCACTAGTTGTGTTCTGTCAAAGGAACCAGAGCTGTTATTGGCGACAGGGGTCGACACATTATCTAATTATATCATTTATATCGTTATTCTGTGTCTTTATCAAACTTCTGGCTCTCTATAAGAGGTCAGTTTGTCTCAAAAGCCAAACAATGAAATGACCATTTCTCTTCCTTCTCGCTGATTTCTTGACGTAGCAGAACGTATCATCACCCCGTCGACCCATCTAAGCTTTTGTCCCACCAGTCAGCACATCACACACCAGTCACTCCCGAGAACTAACCTCCTCTTCTGATGATATCATTTCTGTTATAATCTATTGACTGTCACCTGCAGCACCCGAAATCCTTTGACTTGGGCGGAAATGCACAATTTGCAAAATGACAGACCCTTTTCTCTTCTACTTGTGGCGTGCGCTGTAAATGGTAGCGGTCCGGACAAGCGTCCCCGTGTGTTTTCCATGGATGAGTGTACCGTGCCTGGTGCATTCTTCAGCCCGGAGGCCAGTGAAATGCTTTCAGGGTTGCAGTCTTTATCTCTTTCCATCCCTCCCTGTTTTTTGTTGCTTCTTGTAGTGCAGCAAATAAAATGTGGCAGTCTCCAGTCAATGTCATTGAAAAAATGCTGGGGATTAATATTAGAGTGCCTTCAACAATTTCAATGTTTGGCCCTGGGTGTCCTCAACCCCGTAGTCCCACTGAGATGAATTTTGGTGAACATGAAATGATTACAGTTATTACTTTTACAGGACCGATTGTGGAAAAATTCCGCCTGGTGATGTTCAAGGGCAAACGGGGTCATTACACATTTATTATCATGCTACTTACTCCTCCGTCCTGTCTCGCCCACCTCTTTTTTTTTTTTTTTTGGCCTTGAAACGGTGTCTGGTGTGGAGACAAAGTGGTGACATGGTGGATTTTGTATGTGGTGTTCAGGCCAGTTACCTACGTGGTCCAGTGGAGAGGGGACAGGGAACTGCTTCTCATGCATTTGTGAAGTGGGGAGGAAGTTCTTCTTCTTACGGATTAGTTTTCCTCCACTTCAGCCGTCACACATGCATGTCAAGTCCATCTTTCCGCCACCTCTCTTGTATTGTGTGAAGTCATTTTGACCGTGCAGCCTGTGCTTAAAGAAAAGCTGCTTCCTTTCAAAGTGTCAGGACCTGCCTGAAGGATGAGTGATGTGTCATTGTAAGAACTTTCATTGGAATTTATAGAAGTAACTCATTGGTTCAGAACAGGTGGATTGTTGAAATAAACGAACGTGATATTCCATCCACTCGCAGTGACATATGAAATGCTGGATTATTCATTAAAAATAATAATAAAAAATGTAATTTCTCACACATTGAAGTTAATTTAGGGGAACTTTAGTGTCATGTTTTTCTCTGCTGATATTGGCCTTTTACCTCATAATGTGAGAATCACATTTTAATGTCAAACATCAAAACTAATGAAACTTTGAAAATGTCAGTCACTACGTGTTGCTCAGTCATTTCTGAGACGACGGACCTTTTATGTCATTTATATTGTGGGACATGATTTATTTTTTTGAAAACTCACTGCACCTGCAAAAAGTAGGAGTTGTGGTTCCTTTGCAGCATTGTTTTACACTTTCAGGTCGTGTGGCAAAACAGCCATTGCTGAAGAAAATTAGCTAATTAACATTGTGTGTTATCATTTGATAGTTTACCGATATGTAATTTAAAAAATCCACTGTATGAGCTGCTGTGTTTGTCACCTTTCAGTTAGAGAACGTTTGGTCCTGGCTGTCTGTGTCAATGCACAGGCATGATGAAGGTTGCAGGGTTTGTTGGCAAGTGCGAGAGGACAGCGGGATCACAGTGAGGGGGACATTAATGCCTGCAGGGTGGCTACAATGGGAGAGGTGACCCGTGTGAGACCTCACATCTCTGGGAAAGATGGAGGGGACGGTACGTTTCGTGCTCGACCACACAAGCACAGGAGTGCATGCGTGGGCCAATATGTGATGGCATTAACTGTGTCCACCCGTTCATTGACTTCATGGTGTCTCCCCAGTACGGTGTGCAGAAAATGACGGGCCCACTGCAGAGGCAAAGAGCTGACGGAGGCTTCTTCATACTGCTAAAATATTGCATAATATTCTGTGCTTGTCCACACACACACACACACACACACACACACACTTGCATGCAGTTAACAGTCACCAATGTGCACACACCACATTCTCACTGACTTTTTAGCATGTGCAGGCCCACTGCCACACACACACACACACACACACACACATTCTCTGGGGGCAACCCCTCCACTGTAGACGGCAAGCTGGACCTTCAGTGCCCTGAGGCAAAGACAGAAAGAGATCAGTGGACCCAGTGATGTGTGTATTATTTACACCCCAACCCTTAGCGGTTCCTCTCTCTCTCTCCACCCCCCCACATCCCCCCCTGCCTCTCTCTCTTCTCTCCATATATATGTTTATCCTCCTTTTCCTCCCAGTGCCGAGCTGCAAATTCAGCACACTGTCAGCCTGACTCACACTCCTGAATACAAACATTTTCTGTCCGTCTTTACCCACTCGCTGCTGAGTAGCGCACGCGGTCATGTGGCGATCGCCTGTGACCCGTCATTCAATCAGGAAACTAGAGGCCCGCTCAAAGAAACGTGCCCGTATCAGCAGTCTCACCTTTCGCTCGCCGCATTAATACATTTAGTTGCAGAATTACATGCTGACCTCAGAAATGTCATGTGGAAAAATGCAGCCAGCCACATTTTTGACAGCTCTCAGAACACGCCCCCACCCCCGAGAGAATATTCACATTGATGAAGCATTCAAACATTACAGCCGCTGTTTTGTTTGCTGCAGCCTCGTTGGTGCACTTCATGCTTGTGTTTTCGCTGCCATATGTTGTGTAATATGTCCGTTAATGTCCATGTGTCATTGTTTTGTTTTATTTGCAGTGGTGCGCACTCTCATTGTTGCTCGTATCCTTGTGTGCATCTCTTTAGAGGCATTTGTCTGCATGTCCTTGGCCTTTCCAGTCATGCACAGTGTTCTTGTGGGCTCCTGGCAAAGACCCTCAGGGGCAGGTTAGCGGCTGCCTCTGGTTCATTAGTGCAGAAATAACCCAGGCAGTCCCTCCTACTCCACACTGCACATCCCTCACCCCTTCACTCTGAGCACGGGATGAAGGGCTGAGGCCGCTGGAAGAGAGAGATAGAGGGGGCTAAAAAAGAGTGAGAGGAGGTGAATCGCTGGCAGAGGATAATGTGATATGACATAGTGCGTTGCATTATGGCTGATTAACACATGCTCAGCTCTGCCACCCGCAAAAGAAAACACAAACCCCCCAGGTCTCCGTGCCTGCCTCTCTGTCCTCGCTGCCGCATATATCTTTGGGCTTCCCTCCTTTCCTCCCCCTCCTTTGCCCCATTTCCTCCCCCATCTCTGCCGATGAAAGTGAGTGTGAAGGACATGCACCGACTGGAGTTGGGCTTGCAGATTATTTCGTCTTTTTTTTTTTTCCTGGTGCTTTGTCTCTCCTGGGACACTGGAAGGAGACATTTTTCCACTTGGTTTGCTGAGAACTGGCTGAGGCTGACTGCGTCCCACCGTACAGAATGAAGTCAGCCACGTTTGAATTTGACTATTTGACCTCACACTGCAGCGTTTTGATTCACCGGCTGCTGCAAAGGTCGTTACCTTCAGCAACGGCCGTTAATGTATGCAGATGTATTATTGGGATTTTCTTTAATAGACATGCACATATTCATCTAAACTACTTAACCTTCAGCTTATTACCTTTGGAATAGAATTAAACCTTTTTGTTTTTTCCCTGTTCATCCTAAAATACAGTTTTACATTTGGTCATTAAATACTTCTAATTAGATCCATTGTTATGTCAGTGACATTCCTGGAACGACTTGCAGCGACCGGCTGTTGTGTCTGTGAGATGGATTCGGATAAACATCCTTCGCAGGCTGAATCCCACCCCCACCCCCGCAGATAACTGGCATTTATGCATTTTATGAGTCGTCAGGCACATGCTGGTACAATTTTCACCCAGCTTCAGGTGTCTCCTCTCATCGTCCTTATTTTAATCAGGGCGAGAAACACAACATCGCCGGTTTAAAAAAAAAAGAAAAGAAAAGATGCACAGTTAGACATTTAGACGTTGACATTTTTAGGGCCCCTGCTCCCAGCTACACTTAACTCCATTTAGTATGGGTCGGCAGTGATCCCCCCCCTCCCCTCCCTGGCTTTCCTCTCGCTGCTAATAAAATGCTAAATATTTGTTTCTGGAGGGCACTATTTAAATACTCCCTCCATTGGTTGGGATGTTCAAACCTTTCCCTGCTTAATGAGTTTGTTTTTTCTATTGCGAGACATTAAGATCAGACCTTGTTGACTTTGCCCCAGTAGCCCGTTCTCACCCAAAAGGCATTTGCCTGCTCCGCTGTGACTTTGCTCTGTAATTCGTAGCTATCAGGTAGCTTCTTCCCCTGTGCTCCTCACGGTTGCAGCCGCGGCTAAGCTTCTTCCAACAAGGATAGGTAGATTATAGCCACTGTGGATGCTAAGTCCTCATCAATTTCCTTTATTACTGGCTGAAAATTCAGAGTCCTCCGTAAATTGGCCGCCTTTTCTCCGTTGAGCAGCCAATCCCCACTCCTAAATGCATTCGCCTTTTCTTTTTCTTCATCCTCCTCTTGATGGCTCCCCCAGCGCCGCTCCTTCTTCCCCTCTTCACCTCCTCTCACGCATTCTGCTCATCCTCCGCGTGTTGACACTATAACCATTGTATCACCTTTAATTCAGTCGCTTTCTCTTCCCATCAGTCTTTTCTAGTTATCATTCCCCTCCTTACCTTTTGCATTTTCTGTTGTCATGGGAAACGTCGGGCTTACCGATGTCCTCGAGTAGTGGAGGTTTGACTGGCTGCATTCTTTTACCTACATTCACATGACTGCAAAGTAACTCAAAATGAATCCAAAAGGAGTGTTAGTGCTAGTTGAGACATTAAGTACATGAAGATTCCCTCATAGAAGATAGGAGGGTCTTTGTCATGGGCTGTCAACCTTAGAGTGCGGTGATATGAGGGAGGAGGGATGGCTGAGGAACGTGGCAGCAGAGAGATGGAGGGGGTCGTCATTCTGCTGCTGGGATTGACAGACCGTGTGTTATTTGCGCTGTCATGGTTGATGATCGCGCCGTTCAGATGTTCACTTGACTTTAATGGTTTCATAGCTTTTCCTCCAGGATGGAATTCCTGACACCAGTCCCCCATTCGTCCGTTCTGCCCCCGCAGCCTGACACGAGCGTTTCAAATGTATAAGCAAATAGCTGGTGTATGTGATGATTTATGTGTTTGCCTGTGTGGCGTTCTTGTCTTACACTGACCGTTAGAAGTACGTCTGGCATATGCAGTTTCAGGGTTTTACCCAATAAAGATCCATCAACATGTCTGCTAAGTAGGTCAGTCCGCTAACTGTTCTGTCGGTCTCCTGCAGAACGCACCGTAAATCTGGAGAACGGGACCACGTTGCTAGTTTAGGACCCTTTGCACATGTCTGTCTCTCTCTCCCTCTCCCTCACTCACACTGGCTCTCGATCTTTCTTTCTCCCCCTTGCCTTGGGGAGCGACCGTTACATAACAGCCACTTGTCATCTCTCTGTTTCCACTTCCTGCTGTTGTACCAGTCCCCCCCCCCCCATATTTAAAACACATTGTGTCATTATGACGTCCTCCTCAGTCGAGTTTGTCAGTGGTAAAAAGAAAAACTCTATTTCTGTGTGTTTATATGATGCTATGTCACACTAATGTACATTCCATCATCCCATGTAAGTGTTTTTTATTATGAAATTCAAAAATCAATGAATGTTTTCTGTACTTACATCGTTGAGTGCTGCCGTCTGTCATGCTGGACGAGCAGTCGTTTGCACAAACAAAGCAGTATGTGGGAATTGACCTCGACTTCAAAGGTGTTAATATCTGATACGATAATATTGCAATCTCTTCCCTACCTTTGAGCCCCCCCTCTCCCCCTCTATCTTCTCAGGCCCCTCCACTTCCCGCCTCTCGCTCTCCTCCATTGCCAGATCTGTATTAACCTCTCTGTCACTGGCTGCTATCCTGCATCTCTCCTGTTCCTTTAATCCCCACCAGCTCTGCTCTGCTCTCCACAGTACTCTTCTTCTCGTACCTTTTGTTTTTGCTCCTTTTTTTTGTAACCGCTGAGAGCAGAGGAAATTGAAAAAAGAATGTAGTAGAAGCTGTGATCATAGAGAAAAATGACCATGAATCCTCCACAGAGAACACGAGCTACAGAGAGATAAGGCTACCCTAGAAAATCAGTTGTCATGGCAACACCGCAGCAATGGGAGAAGCTGGCCTGTTAATTAAAAAGTTGATAAATTGCCTTTTAATTGCATACTTACACACTGAAACATTGAGGTACTCCTCTTTCTTAATCAGTATGCTTCATTCTCATTCCTTTTAGTCCTCGTTTCTTTGAGCTCTCCTGCTCCGACTGATGCGACGGAGCACATGCTCTCGTGGACAGTAATCTGCTCTCGCTGATAAATGTCTCTTATTGAAAACCGAAGGAATAAATGAATTTTTGAAATTCAGTATTTGTAGCAAGGTGGGTGTCTGTGTTTCGAGACGAAATTTCACCCCCACACACCTCATAAGCGGGATGCAGCGCAGTAAACAACTGAACAAAGTCGACTGCTGGATCGCAAACACAAATTGAAAATCAGGAAACGCAAGTCAAGTAATGGAAAATACGGCACCTCATTTCAAATCAAGGTTATCGTGATACACAGACAAAATGTCTGTGCTTACAGCTTAATTATTTTTGCTTTTCCCACTTGTCTCTTTTGTCTCCCGCCTCCCTACACACACACACACACACACACACACACA
>JBBMJM010133713.1:0-12249 GCA_037832705.1 Centriscus cristatus
TGTGTGTGTGTGTGTGTGTGTGTGTGTGTGTGTGTGTGTGTGTGTGTGTGTGTGTGTGTGTGTGTGTGTGTGTAACCAGGGAGGGGCATATGGAGCCATGAATGGTGGCGATTAAGTCCTCAAGCCCTCACGCATGCCTGCATTCCTATCCTGAATGATGGCCAAATGTGACCCTTTACGGACAGTACAAGATGAATGTGTAACTTTGATTGACTTGTATTCAGGGACAGTTGATTGGTTGTGCTAAAAAAAAAAAAGAAAAGAGTGACACAGAGCATCTGATATATAGCTGACCTCTACTGGGAGCCATGTGGCTTTATGTGATTTAGAAGTCCCATTTATATGACCTCTAACCCACACACATCATTTGTAATATGAAAGTCACACATCATAGGGTTTATACGCTGATATAGTCCTGTGTTTTTGTTTGCATATATCTGTGTCAGCTCATTTTACTTAAACATACATGGTCCAGCTGTTCAGTACGTGTCAACATTTCACAAATGTAGGAAAGCATGGGGACTTTGTTTGTGTTTATACATAAACACCAAGTCAATCAATGCGTCATTTATTAAGAGGATAAATAAGGTGGTTCAGTCTTACGCCAGATAATACTTGTATCAGTACTGCCTCTGCCACCACTGTCGGTCATAGACCCAGTGGTGTTCCTCTGTCGCCACAGTGTCTTTTTTTTTTTTTTTTTTGTCATAAGCTTTGTACTCACACCGAACCTTCACATCAAACTTAACATCACACTTTACAGAGGACACATAATACATGCAAAACATATCTGTGCTTTTAAAATCCTTATGAATAACAAGGCACCACTAGCATTGAAGCCACATTTGGGGAACAATTACATAAAATAAATAAAAGCTATAATGAATAAGTGGCCTATAAAAGCCAAATAACCTACTTGAATCTAAAATAAGGTGCACTTTCTTTTCTCTCCAAAATGTTAAAATACTGCATAAAATCCATGTGACTGCTTTGAGTTTAAAACTCGTTTGAAAAACACTCACAACTCTATGACCCATGAGGGAGCAGCAGCACTGCAGCAGAGGCAGCATCTTTGTGGACATCACACTAGTCACCATATTTCAGCAAAGTACACAGTACGCACGGACTAGTTTACAAACACGCAGTCATAGCATATCCACAATCTTTAATTTGCATAATGTACCAAGTGGAGTTGATATGTTTGGAGAAATTTGCTCACTGAATACTGCACAAGAATAACCCCTGCTCTGCCATGCTAGTTTGGCAAAGGACTCAATTATACCTGCATTTTAAGCTATGCTAGCACTTGGAAGCTGATTGAACATGGTGTGCATGTCAAGTAGCAGCAGCTTAAAAACTGAACAGATCGCCATGTATTTATTTATGTTTTGAAAAGGTTTCGCTGCCATCAGGCAATACTTTTGTTTTGTTTGATTACTCCCTTCTGTGATAAATTACACATACACCACCAAGAACACCAGTACACAATATTAAGGGTGCTTTTTTTCTGTAATTATGTATTTCAGTAAGGTGAACGGTTGTCATGAATGCCAAGCAACTACGGTATTGTTGACACACTGTTAGTGAAGATGGGCCACTAGTGCGACTGCGGAAAAATGGTCCCTCTTTAGTAAAGTGGTAACAGTGACAGCAAGATTACAGAGCACTAAAAGCATTGTCACAAGGACATGTGCTTGAAGTAGTAGCAGGCACTTTGGTAAAAAAACAAACAAAACAAAACAAAAAAAACATGAAAAAACTATACCAGATGTTGATTACTGCTGTTTTCTGAAATGCGACCTTTGGGTTTGACCCAGTTTTTCCAACAGTCTTGAAAGGTCTGTTTCAGCAAGGACTGTCAAAGAAACCAAATTAATTCATTTGATTCTTTTGAACCACTGGCTATTGGGAAGGTTTCATTGCAACACTGGTTGGTACTTCAGCTTCCCTTTCAAAACCCACAATGGAAATAGTCCACAACCTACAAAACAAATCAATGGCTTTTCTTTGCAAAGTTTTGAGAGAAGTAGTGAGCATCTGACTGTTTGCCTGAGGTGAACATCCCAAAGTGTTGCCCCATTGCTCTGTTCACATCTGCAAGCTGTTCTAAACCCATTTGAAGTGAAGCACACAGGGTTGTAACAACTATCAGCACTAGTGTGAATAGCCTCCTAGGGCCCTCTCGCTCTATTTGGCCGATGAAATGGCTTTTCTCCTCTGTTGAGCATCTTTATATCCCAGTGTGAGTGTATTAAAAGGAGTGTTTACATTAAAGAAAGGTGCTTCATCCAGCACTACACACCGAAGAACCATTTAAAGTCTACACTTCAAAGCCTGTCCCTTTATCATGAATATTATTAGATCTGCAGACATTCAATGTATCATTTTAAATCAAATTGATCACTGCAGACTGGAAAAATTATATCAGGCTTGTTGTGTTTTTTTCTCTCTCTCTTTTCTTATTTATTTTTTAATCTTGCCATTGATAGAGACCTCAGCCTTTCATTGTCGCCCCTGGTTGGACTGAGATTCAACACCCTTACTCTCTGTGATGGAGGAGCCTCATAAACAGCGACATCTTGGATCCATCCCTTTGGTCCCTCAGAAACGTCCCCTATCTCTAGAGGACAGTGGAGGGTGTAATTCCCTTTGCAATATCAAATAATAAGCGCCTGTGAATCTTGTCTCCTGGCTAACTTGTCGGGCATCAGTTTTATGGCTTTTGAAAGCCAAAGTGAGCTGGAAGGAGGAGAGCTTTCCCCCAAATGAGGACCGACGATGAGGCCCAAAGTGAAGCTTTGCCTGCAGGTCATTGAGCAATAATGAGTGTTATCAAGCAAGTGCCAGTAGACGGGTAATGCTGGTGGAATTTATGAGAGGCCTTGCAGGATGACCCTAAGCAGAACTGGCCATTCTTCATTGGAGACAGGGCTAAGGCTAGGAAAAGACTGATATGGCAGGGGTGTGATTAAATAGGCTCTAGATTTTAAGGGCGTTGGCACCAATGAGCAAGTCAGTAGATGTCAGCTTGGATATAAATTGTACGCAGTAAACACATCGCTGATTACTGCACTCAGGGTGATCTTCAATATCTGTTAGTCGGTATCCCCTTAGATAAAAAATAAAATCATCCTGTCAGCATCCAGTGTACGGGTTTATTTTCACATTTTTCCCCACAATACAAAAATTGTAATAACTATTACAAAAAATGCATAATTAACTATACATGTAAAGTTAATGCTGATTTGTTGATATGTGTGTCCCAATACCGGAGCGCAATAGAGACAGAGAGGTTTGCTGAACCAAACACTAAAAATACTGTATGGAGGAGATACTGTTCCTCTCATGGCTCCTGTCTGGCATTTGGTTTCTCTTCCTGGAGTACATGTTTCCTGTTTTACTAAAGAAATGCTTTTCCATGTGTCTTGGTTACTTCCTTTCATGTCCACTGCAGCGTGTCTCCTTCAGCCTAATCAGTAAAACACACTTTCTCTACATCAAGAAGGCATATGCAGTGTATGCTGCATGACACTGCATATTTTTGTCAAAATGCTCTGGGGTTCAGTTTAGGGTTACAGTTCATTGGGATCCCACAGTAATTGCAGGCAATTTACATTAGTGTGTACCGCAAGGCATAATTGGATATAGGTTGTTGTTATATACACAACCCCTGGAGTTGCACACAAAAATTGGAGTATTATGGTAGTGTCTGCTAATACCTTCTGCAAGCTTTACATTTTAATCGTGGTTTGAAGTGATGTATGTTCTATCTGTAACATTCAACTGGGTTATTAATTAATTCACTTTCAACTCTATGTCTCTGTGTTAGTGGAGCAGTCTTCAGTTTTTGTCACCATAGTCGTGTTTGAATGTGCCAAAATATACGATTTCATTAGGCTTGGAATGGGTTTATGTGTAGTTGAAGACGATTTATTTTCTCCCTTTGTCCCAGGCAACAGCAATCGGCACAGATTATTCTCCTGCCTGGGTTCACACATTTATTGTGGTGATGACAATAGCCTGATAATAGTCTTCATTCTTCTACAGGCATGTACCATGTCTGCCACATTCTTTTGGATATTAACAATCCCAGCTCCTTCTTTTAATTGGGATTGAACTAATGAGCAGTCAGCAAGTTTCTAAGACATGTCTGACAGTGTTCATTATCAAACTCAAGCTTGAAGCATCATTTAGCTCTTCCAAAGCTGATGGACCAAACACTGGCACATTATTAACAGCATGACAGCAAATGGAGGGAATCTGTCATGACTGTTTAAGATATCCATTATCCTTTAGCCCCCAAGATGATGCACAGAGTTGCTAAGTCATTGAGCTAGAGTGGAATGCATTTGCTTGTTTTCCCTGAACTAGTCTACTTACTACTGTTCTACTTACTAAAGTCAAGGGCTTGCTACGTTGCTAGTTTGTCACATATTGAACAGTCGAGCTTCACAATACAGTTACTTTATGTAAATTCAATTACTACATTCCAGCACGATGTATAGTAATTAAATGTGAAGCTCCATATTCATGCATTAAAGGAGGCTGATGTGATAGATTAGATGTCTCACACATGGTGGCCTGTATTCTCAGCCCCGATGATTAACAGCTGCCGCACCAAACAGGAAACCTGAGTGACATTTGACTTGCAGATGAGCTGCTTGACAGTGTTTGTTCTCCTCTCCCACGGAAGAGGCAACATGATCACGATATGACTCCAGGGACAGGAAACATTATGGTCTTCTCCTCCAGCTCATACAATAGAGCAAATTATGGATTGGCCAGTTGTTGAAAAGCAAACTGTCTTAAATTTTAATGAGGCGCTATTCTTAGGGGCCTTGTGCAATGTGTTTGATACTCTAACAGCCGCATGCAACAAAATATTTATCTCTGCTTTTACCAGGCTGGGAGAGACCTCTTTAGGTCAGAGAAGCCAGAAATGTGAGCTCCTACTGCGACTTCAAAATAATTTTTGGGCTTTAGCAATCTTCCTCTGTTCAGATTATGCAGTCACTGAGCCATGCATGTCTTGGCCTTGAGAATATTTGAAATAACAACCTATCATTGTTCATAAAACATGGCTCAGTTCAGAGCTTGATCAAATCATAATAGCTACAGGTCCCTCGTCTTACATGATATCTTGCATCTTACTTTGATGATTGCACTGGATTTGTAATGGACTCATTAAGGAATCAAATCCCAGACGTGCTTGAGACCAGACCTGGGATTTGAATGTGACGTGCAAAATCACTCTGGGTTGATGGCTTCCATACACTTGGTATTCCTCTGTCTATTCGTTGCAATGATCTGTGTACTGCATGGTTATGGCTGCTTGTAGCATTAACTACTTTAACTACTGTGACATAACAAACATATTTTGCTCTCTGCTGTACATTACTCATCCATTCCCTGGTTACAACTCATTCAGAATGCTGCAGCCAGGCCTCTAAGTAAAATCAAGTCAATATCAAGTCATATCACACCCATTTTAGCTTCCCTGGTCCATCTCAGAACCCATTTTAGGATTTTACTTCTTACATATCAGGCCATCCATGATCTCGCTCCCGCCTACATCAACGACTTGATCCGCCCATAAGCTCCCAGCAGGTCTCTGAGGTCTGCAGATCAAGGCTTACTTGCTATTCCCGGAACCATTCTCAAAACAAAAAAGGTAAAATCTTTTTAGACAGGCTTTTTATGTATCACTGTGTCACTCTCTGCACTATGTGGTTCTTTGTTTGGTGTTGTGCTGTTTTATTATTATTATTATTATTATAGTTGTTGTTGTTGTTGTTGTTGTTGTTTGTTTGTTATTATATATTTTTTACAACAATTGCCGGAGAAAATGCCTTGTACGAGACTATACTTGGCGAATAAAGCTGATTGTTATATATATAATCTTTTATTTACTTTATATTAATTTATCTGTTTATCTGTGAAGCACTTTGTGACCAGATCTTTGAAAGGTGCTATGTAAATGAACTTAACCTGAAGCTGATGTAATAGTCGTATAGTACGTTAAACCACCTTGCTATGAGAAGGCCTCAGCATCATCTGAAATGCTAATAGCTATTTGCCAACCAGGGCACTCCATCGGCAGCAAAGCAATCCAAGTACAAGGGAGCTTGTGAGTGTCACGTCTGCTAATTACAGGAAAGGCATGTACGCTCATGTACAGTGACTTAGCAGTACATCAGACACACACAGGCACAGCTCTTCCAATCTCCCTGTTAATCAAATCATAATCAGCAATCAAGCTGGTGAAGACGGTTCCTGTCTTCAGGTGGTGCTTTCCTTCCTGTAATGTATTTAACAGCCATGTACAGGGAACATGAAGCAGGCAGGCAATCGTCATCTGACGTAATAACAATCTAAAAAGCACAACTTTTAAAAAGTCATTATGGGAGCAGGTTGTGGCATGCATTTTTTCAAAATGGTGTTGTGATAATCTACTAATCAATTCAGTGAGACAAGTCAGTGAAAAATACACGTTTAAACGAGCTGCTCAGTGAATATTTGAACTCGGATTTCAGTTTGTTCCCAACTTTAATTGATATTCTCAAACAATGTTGACAGTGCAGGTTGTAGGTTATTTTTCAACATAATTCAGATGGACAAACCAGAAGATATTGTTTCAAAGACTATAAAACCAACTGGAATTTCTGGTGGTATCACAATGGTGAAGGCCAAGGTGAATGTTGCATTTTCCTTTTCAGATTTGGTTCTTTGCTGTGGTAGCCTCTCTTTGCTAGGTCGTGATGCATTAGTTTTCTGTTGTTATGCATCAGCAAGGACACACTGACCTAGTTGGGTCATTTATTTGGCATCGCAGCTGTTGGTATGAAACCAACATTTATGGCTCACAACAGGTCATGCACACAGGCAGGTTATGTCGTATGTGGGAAGATGGATGGAATAAAACTGATGACTTTGTTGCTTTCTTGTCAATCTGTCTTTCTGGGTGACATGAGGTTCAGGTGTCTGTGAGTTACCTGTAAAACTGAGCAGAGCACAGTTATTTTTGTACATTGATTTGAGCCCCTAATGATGTTTTCAGGGTTGGCCAGCGAAAGGCCAAATATGTAACTGTGTGTGTGGTTGAGACAAGAAACAAAACCATTTTCCATTTGCAATGGAAACATAATTTGATATACAATAGTGCTAAGTAAGCATGAAGGACATTTTGTTGACTTGGTATAAATTATGTAGGTATTTATCATGTTAAGATGTTAGTGGTTTAGATTTCCTACAGGATGTAAGATAAGAAGAAGCAGCATCATTCTTTCCCTTTGCATCAGGAATAACGTTAACTTGCACAAGTCTCAACAGTGGTGGAAAAACACTGATGTGATTCATGATATAGCCTAATCCCACATCCATCATCCATCCGGGAAACTATGAAAGCTACATAAATGCACCTGCACAACCATGGATCATTTGTGAACAGTTTGTCATCCACATCGTTCAGGATTCAAGGGTAAGGGTAATCAAAACCTTAGAGGAAAATTGAATTTTGTCAAGGCATTACTGTATTTGTGTTTTCCAAATATTTCAAGTCAGGTGTATTGAAGCAGCCATTGAGATTCTGTCACAACATTCCAAAGGACACACAGGCATTCACATCATTCACATGCTGACACTGCATCGGCCAGTGGACCATACAGGCGCTATATAATGTTTACATTTCTGTCTTTCTGTCTTTTCAAATGATTATTTTTTTCTATACTCATTGGATCTATGTGGAGTGGAGGAAAAGATTTGTCTGCTGTTGCTTTGTCGATGATTAGGCTCTAATCGCTGTGAGACACTGGAGTGCAGTTATCAGTGTTATATGAGATGAATTATCAACGGTGGAAAACACATTATTGTCATGACGCCATGGATAAAACAGACTACAATATAGTATAGCACAGAATATACGAATAATGCACTTAATTTAAAAGTACAATATATGGTCTAAAAGAAGCTTCTCCCAAGGTGGAGAACTTATTAAACTGTTACTGACTGAATCGGCAAAACTATTGCATCTTACTGGGTTAATTTATAGGCAACTGGACTGAGTAGTTTGCTTGAAGACGTTTCGTCACTCACCCGAGAAGCTTCTTCAGTTCTGTTGGGTGGTTTGATCACACAAAGGGTTGTGAGTTCCGGGCCCCCCTCCAGTCCTGAGAACAAGCTGTCTGCAGGAGTGTGTGCCCCAGATCATGTCGGGCACAGTTCTGTCCACAGAAGAGGGAGCAGAGAAGGGAGGTGTGAAATCACCGAAGAAGAAAGTGTATTGTGACCACATATCTCAGCTGAAGGCCACATCATCCGCCGTGGTATGCGGAACCCTCAAGGTACAGTGTTGTGAACAGGCCCCCATTGTTGGATTCTTTGAGATCATTAGTTCCATGGACAGTCACAATGATCATAACAGGCTTCATCTATGGGCACAAGATAGCATCTCATGATGAAGATGATCAGTACGTGAAATATACTACGTGTCACAGGTTTCGGTTTCATAACATATCTTTCATTACATATATGATTTTCCAATACACCAGCCAGTCTTGCCTACAGTGATGTTGACAGCTATAGCCCACTATTCTATAACACAGATCCTTATCTGAGACCATGAATATTTCCTGAACAGTGTATGTGGACGTCAATGCTTCTGCAATGATGATGGACAAAATATGGACTTGATTAATTGTCTTCCTCATGTTACACACTTTCATTACACACTATCATTTTTCATTGAACTCAAACTACAAACAGCAAAGGAAAAAAACTATGTATTCAAGTATGATAACCACTTGCCATATTATGTTGAAAAGCTGTGGTGCCTTCTTTTTCAACTCACTCAGCGGCCCGGGTTGGCTGCCTAGGTGGCGGCCTGCGTATCAAAAGGTAGTCACAAGCAAAACAAAAATACTTCAGAGGGGACATTCCAGCAAACGTAGCTGCCATTCCAGGAAAGAGGCAATATGCGCAGAAGGTGAGACATCAGGTGGAGTCTCTGTTCTGTTTGCGCCAACCGCTCACATCAAGCTGACGTCTGACTCCTCTCTGAACCTTCTTTGAACTTCCTGACAGCCTGCATGATATGAGATGCTTGCCTCCCCGATTCCACAACTTTTGTCATGCTTCACATGCTTTGGACAGCTTCCGATGGAGACCTTGTTCTTCTCCAGGATGTGACGGAGAGATAGCTGGATCTGCAGCAAGCTGACTCAGATATGGAAGGGTATGGGAGCTTTTCAGTTGTGCCATCAGAAACTGCTCACTGCTCAAATGTGTCAATGTGAATGCCATTCATACAAATTATTTGTTTGTTTGGAAGACGTGAACAGCGGAACAAAGACCTGAAACTTGTTAAAGTGGATCTAATCAGACTCTGTGCAAAGATCATCTCATCTCTCAGCTTGCCAGACAATGACCATCCTGATATTGTTCTGTGATGTATGCTGTAGCAAGGTAAGAATGTGCATGCTGTTTGTTTTTGTATTTTCACCCTGACCAATGAGCAAATTAAATGTACAACCACAACTAAATCACGCTCTTTGTTCAGTGTGAATGTAAACGGGAGATGAAACCATGTGTCATCTTTGATTTTGTTCAAATAATGAAACTGAGGTCAAGAAGGTGTGGAAACAAACACAAATAACTACAAATGTTTATTTCCCCCTCTGTCTACTGGATGAGTGGACCATCAATTGCTTTGACTTCTATCCAATCTATAAGTCACTGGCTTCAGTTTGCATGTGGGTGTGAAAATCAATACACTGAGAGTTAAGGGCGGCAAAGGCAAATCAGGAATGTTGAGGGGGTAGACAAATACCAGTAAAACAAATCCAACTGAAAGTAAGATCCCATTGCGCCTCGCTAACTAAGGTTTGAGAACCTTTCTCACTAGCCTTATCTACTACTCTACTTTATTGCTGAGGATATTTTACAATCTAATTAAATGTGTCTTTAAAACACCAGTTAACCTTGAATTACACTGGTGCTTTTGCCATTCTGTGGCTCTGATTGTTTTGGCCAAATCAAAGCGAATGTTCTCAGTCCGTCTTCAAGACCCTCTACAGACCACCAATATGTAATTCCATATGAACGTATAATATCTAGATCGGGGCGACACGGTGGTGTGGTGGTTAGCGCCGTTGCCTCATAGCAAGAAGGTCCCTGGTTCGCTTCCTGCCCTGGGATCTTTCTATGTGGAGTTTGCATGCTCTCCCCGTGTCTGCGTGGGTTCTCTCCGGGCACTCCGGCTTCCTCCCACCTCCAAAAAGCATGCTGAGGTTAAGTGCATGAGTAGTTGTCTGTCTCGTGTTTCCAAAGAAACACTTTTCTACTAATTGGTTTAGACTACTATTTTGGTCCTATCGGCATCACCTTTGTCTGGATGCCTTTAAATGTGGATTGATATTATTGCAATTAAGTGATGAATTTTTCCAAAACGCCTTGCAATGCTGCAAAACTTCATCTCACAAGTTACAGGGTGTTGTTTTTTTTCCATCACTGACATCAATCTCCTGCATAGAGCCAACTGTGGGCCTATTGGCACAAGCAGAAGAAACCCACTCTAACTAAGCACTGCAGCTTCTCTCAACAACCCCCATGCTTCTGCTCCTCTCCCACTAATGATTAACATCATAAATCACACTACACACTGTTGTCTCTCACTCCAGGGGTAAGAAAAGCATCTTTTCTCTGTCTATCAACAGCAATGATAGGCACAGTACATTTCGTACTGGGGTTCTCCTACTAATTCTTGATTTTTTTTATTAAAATGTCATTTGGCACAGATTGGTCGAGGTGCTTTGGTTACTTATCTTGATATGAGGATTTATGACAATTCAGATTTTCTTGATGCAGACTTTGAACTTTCAAGCAGTAACCTTTTCCTTACTTTGATTTTAATATTTTGTGATGGGAGGTTTAAATCAAGACTGTTCCATTCCAAATTCAGCCAAAGCAAGTTTCCAACAAGTTAGGCTGGATATTGAATCCCAAACAATCAGCCCTGTTAACCGTTTCCTCTTTTTGTCATCAGATGATAAAAACACATTTCAGTAAAATACAGTAAAATAGTACCCAGTGGGTGAGCAAATAGGAAATCTCTCTGCCACCCACTTATCATTTTGGGTAATATGTCTGCAGCGGTCGGCTCAGGAACAAACTGTTATAACTCTGTGGGCACTCGGTTTTAATAATTCATGTAAATATGCTCTTTGACACTTTTACTGTCACTGATGACAAGCCAGGCTATTGCCGGACACATGAAAGAGTAATAGCCTCGCTGTTCAGTGAATTAGCCTGAAATTTGTGACGTGTGCTGCACATAGTCCAACCCCCAACCCCCACCCCCCGTTTATGATAAGCAGATTGTACAGAAAGGGAGGACAGGTAGTGAGAGACCAAAGTGACCCATGTATCCGATCATGAAGGGAAGAGGCTGATATTATATTAAAATATTTGTACCACAAGTCAGACTGAAACTAACAGCAATATACCTTTGGCACATATTTGGTGTCTGCAAAGATAATGTATGGACTATTGAGCAAGCTCAACCTTTTTGGAATATATGTTTGTAAGTCCTGGTATTTTATTTCATTAAAACGGTTTGCTGATGCCAAACAATATTATTGAAGACTAGGTCCCAATTTTCATGCTGCTGCCTGCCAGGCAGTTGAGCAGCAGCTCAGCTCACTGCTAATCTTATCGACCTCAATCTGACCTGATTCAATCCCTTGCAATACATACAATGATCCAAAGGGTCTTGCGGAGCATACAGATAAGGTGTCATCAGATTTTACTTTTTTTTTTTTTTTTTTTTTTTGTCAAATGTAATTCCAGCTAATTATTTAACCTGGAATGTGAATTGATACAACTGGAGAAGATGCATAAACACAATCTGTAAGTGCTACGTGGAGCCCAACCAGGGATGAAACTCTTCTGAGAACAGGCGCTCTAACTTGTTTTCGGAGATTGTTCTACTCTACTAATCGTCAAGCGCATCACTAGAGGCGCTTGCAGAATTACTTTTGCATGTAGACAAGATTTCTGTCTTTCAACTCTATTTACTGTTGTCTTGAATATGTGTTGTTCTGTGTCACACAATATTTTATTTAATTCATTCCCGCTTTTATTGAAATGTATGTAAATATCTGTTGTTCTTTTCCTTTTTTTACAAATACAAACGCGACTTGTGTTTGCAAAAGTTCATTTATTGTAAACCACCTTTCAAATTTCCAACCCCAGAGG
>JBBMJM010133723.1:0-10726 GCA_037832705.1 Centriscus cristatus
ATAAAGTCTTCTTCTTTACCTGAGAGGGGGTCTCCACTCCCTGGAACTTGGAGCTCCGACTCTTATCTGTTCTTCTCTCACCAAAATACTCCAGGCTGTCCTGGTGGACACAGTGGAATACAAGAAAATCAGTCAGCAGCAGAGGAGAGCAGAGTACTCGAGGAAAAGTACTTTTAGTTTAGAATATTATTACTCAAGTAGAAGTAAGAAGTGGTCATCCACATAATGACTTGAGTAAGAGTAAAAATAAAATTATCAAAAAAATGTAATAATAATAATATAAGTTCTAGTACTTCAATACATTTAGAAAAAAAAGAAATAGAGTACATACAAAAATTAAATAACTTTAAAGAAATTAAATAAATTAAACAACTTAAATTACAGTAGGCTCAGCAGGCAGACAACTAAAACAAGACAGCCCGTAAACTCTCAGAAGGCCATAAACTGTCATACACTCTGCGTTTGTAACAAAGCATGCAGAAACAAATGTTGTCTGGATATCGACCGCAGTGGCAGATCATTTACTTCACGAGTGTCAGGTCTGAGCCTCACCTGTGCACTCTCAAACTGGTTGCTGTCGATGAGCCAGGTGCACACCAGAGTACCTGTGCGTCCTGTTGAAACCGAGGAGCAGAGTTTCACGTCGTGACTGACAGGAAATGGACATGAACGTGGTTTTGTTGACTGAGGAATCACCTTTCCCTCCTTTACAGTGAATGGCGATGATGTTGCGGGGGTCAGCCGACATCCAGTCCCGAACGCTGGACGTGTATTTCAGCATATCCCTGAGACAAACACACCCACCCCGTAAAGTTACCGATGAGTTGTACTGAGTTGTACTCTAACTGTGAGGATCGGGGGTCCGTTCATGAATGCAGTTTTCGTCAAAAGCCCGTTTGTTCATCCTGAATGTTGTCATTGAACTCCAATAAACTCCCATTTGACTCCATAGGATGGATTTATTACATGACACTCTCTGCTTGAAACGTGGGACAGCTGCAGGGACTTTCCTACATGTGCTATGGGAATGCAGCTTGATACATCTATCAGGTGAAAGTTGGGTAAGGGTCTGGAGATAGAGAAATCTGTTTCGCCAAGATTATGCTCATTGGGTGACTAATCACAAATGATGGGAGTGTCAAAACATGACGTTGCAGTTATAAAGGTCGGGATTGGTCATAGCAGCCTGAAATATACTATGTATAGGATATGGAAAAGTACATCCCCACCACAATATAGAAAATGGATTCATACAAGCAGAGTAAACCCAACTGTCTAAAGTCTAAAATGAAAACTTTAAAAGACCAAAAGAAAACCAAGAACGCAACGTCACATGAGAAAATGTAACTCACTCCAGTGAGGGGACGTTATGGTCGTCTATAAACACCCGTTCGACCCTGTAGTGAAAGAACTGGGGGTCGTAGCCCTTCTCACCTGCAAACAAAAGAAAAGAACAAAGTGGGTCTGTGTGTTTCTACGGAGGGGAACAGTATGTGCGAAGGATGACGTGTCGACGCACTGCACAGGTTGTAAACTTTATAGTGATCTTCATGTTTGGTGTCGAGGAACCTCGCCACTTCCTGCAGAGGAAGAGCAGACGTGTTTCAATGGGAGTGAATGGATGCAGGTGGGGAAACTAGCTGACATCCGGAAGGAACTCGAAGAGGAGGTGCACGCTGAGACGAACCTTGATGGGATTCCTGTAGAGGGACTGCTTCCCAGACGAGGGGAAGGACATGGCGATGACACGATCTGCAGAAGTAAAACATTGTGTTCTACTACCAGAGTGAAAGCACGCATTTTTGGTGCAGTGCGTTGGGACGGTACCTGTGACGTACGTGAGGTCAAGGTCAAACCCGTCCTTCTGGTAGCGCCGCTTATTCTCAGACACCTACGAAAAGTCAACGACTCAGCAGAAGCTCTCTCTCACTGTAAAGTACGACGTCGACGCAGTTGCTTACCATCCTCCTGGTGACCTTTTCCAGCTCTTTCTTCTGAGCTGCCAGTCTAAAAACCCTCACCAGGATTATGATTCTCAAGAAACGTAGAAAGCTGACCACCCTGGGGAAAGAATGAAGGAAAGCTGCATGTTAAAATTGTTGTGTATTACTTGTATTCCACTCCAATGTTTCTCTACACCTCCCTACCTGGATGTATACTGAACCCTACATGTGCTGCTGCTTATCTACCTGGGGATGAGGCTGGCTCCTGACAGGTCGCTGAAGGTGTAGATCATGGTGACCACCAGTGTGATTACCACAACACAGGCGTCTACGATGTTCAGCTTGGAGCTGAAGTACACGTTGAACCTTACAGAAACAGAAACAGAGAACTGTCTTTGAACCTCACAGACTGAGATCAGTATTCTGACCTCATTACGTTTACTGAGGACAAGCTGTATATATGGCAGATATCTGTAGTCCAGCTTCCTCTTCATAGCTTCCTGTTTCACAGCTAATCCAGATTACACATTAAACCAGTACTTTTTTTTTAACTCTATAACATTTTGCCTCAGTCTTTTCAAACCTATCTTCTTCTCGCTTTCACGCACAAGCAGCTTTGAACGTGAATATCGCCGACGGCTCGCTGTTCTTGTACAAGCACTTTCTTTGGCGCTCACCCTTCAACGTAGACCCTCAGGAGGACGTCAGCAAGAAAGAAGAAGGAGATGATGAGGGACACAGCCTCTAAGGTATTTCCGAGCTCTCTGCTCCTGGCCGGCAGGGACAGGTCCACGATCACCAGTACGAAGTCGACGAGGATCAGTATCACACCGAAAACACTGTTTAAAAAAAAAAAATAGATTTCATCTGTCACACTCCCAGATACTGGCACAAAACACGATAATACTCACTCACCGAAATCCAAAGGACATGACAAAAGGTGTAATCTTTCTCCGCATACTGCTGCAAATGAGAGGAGATAGGATGAGAATTTTTTAATTTTTTTTTTTCTTCTTTTTTTTTTCCTTTTGTGGTCTAACGTACTGGAACATTGTGTCCGGTTCCACGGTGTTATCCTTCCCATCATCGATCTCCACTTTAGCATCCTCCATTTGTGCAATATTCCTGCAGAGATACATAAACATGCACAAGTTATTGTAAAAAAAAAAATCAATGAACGTTGCCCGTCCATGTTGTTTTGTCCTCACCCATTTACACCTGAATCCGACCCTGGACTGAAATATACAGAGGACATGATGTGTGTATCTGACTGCTTGCTCTGTTCTGAACGTGTAATCTCTAGAAAACAAGAGTGTGTCAACATTTCACGGTTTAACAACTTTCTCCATAGATGAAACACATGAAGACAGCAGAAGTAAACGTCACGAGACTGTTAATGATGCCCAGGGTTCTTTATAACGACAGAAGGGGGGGAAACAAAAAAACAACACAGATTTCATAACACAAACCCGCAGACTTTCAGCTTATCCACACACTGACACGTTCCCTTCGCTGGCAGTGTCTGTTGAGAGAGAGTTAGCCTCCAAAAAAACGATCCAAACGACCACCAGCTACTCACCGACTCACCGCGATCGACATTCGACAATTGTCTTGTGACTGCAGCTCGTGAAGACAAAGGAAGACGGTTCAAAGGTTAACCGAGTGGATTTTTTTTTCCACCCTTCATCCTCATCGTTTGTGCAAACGTCGCGGTTTTGGACTTCCTGAACTTGAAAAAAGGGAAAAGTTTGAAAAGTACCAGCGAGACGAACGGACTTCCTGCAGCAGCAGCAGCAGCAGGAGTTAGCGGTTTACTCCTCCTCTCGGCAACATCTGCTTCTCATTACTGAAGGACCTGGATCTTCTACAAGAACGACTCACACAACATGTGCATATATGTGCTCTTTGATATTTCAGCAGAACAAAAAGGCACAAATGCTTTTTGACCTGTTTGGACAATCTCAATAGAAAAGAAACAACTGGAAATGACACTTAAAATAGGGGAGGCGAGGGACGGTTGAAACATTTGGATATTTGCAATTGAAACACAGACGTGGGATGGAGGATTTCACTTCTAATGTTATGAATCATGCATTCATTTCATGTCTAATCATATCATTCATGCAATACTAAAAATTCTTCGTACTTTAAAACGCATACATTTATATTTGAAATATTCATCTGATGCCATTTTCACATATTCATCAGTTGGTCTCTTGATATTGTTCAAGTTCATCATGATGTATCTCCCAGTGCAGTAACCAAAGCTAGCACAAGAGGGTACCATTGTACATGACTTATTAATGCCTAAATGTAAATTAATGCTCGGTATCAGTCCTGTTTCTCAGGATTTTAAAAGATTAGCTCGAATCCAAATGACGTGTATGTGTTATTTTTGTATGAATTTAAAGTTTAAATGGCTGAATTGTTCAGTCATTATGGTCTATTGACTCTGATCTCCCTAAAAAAATCCCCAAATTGTTATATTTTCAATAGGCAAAATACTAGTTAAGTAAATATCAAAGTAAATATCAAACCAATACTTAACCAGATTATTTACCCAAATGAGAAATTAAATTACATTACAGAACTTCAAAACAGAAAAAAAAAAATCTTTGGTATGCATGGAATGTAAGTGCTCTCCTCTGTCTCCTCTGAGAAAATGTGCAGCTCTGGGATCAGCTACTTTCCCCAAATGATAAGAAGAGAAAACGGACAAACTGACCTGAGATCGGCATTTGGCAAAGTTTATTCAAGTGTATTGTCTCTAATGTGAACCATGCACAACCAACTCAATTCAGCCTATAAATATTTCTGACAAGAGGAACAGAACAGCGAGTCTGGAGAAAACAACTGAAGAAATTGTGAAATGAAGGTAGAGTATGAAGAATTCAATATTCTCTCACTCAGGTGTGTGCATCTTTTTCTAACGACGCATTTCATGTCAGACTCTTATTGCAAAAAGGTTTTTCAGCCCAGACAACATGTTCGTGCTTATGTTGTTGGCCTTCCCAACCATGGCTTCTTCAACGCAGTTCACAGTAGGTCTTCCTCGTTCCTAATACTGCCTTGTCATTCTATTGCTATTTGTGATGAAACGTTTTTCTCTGGCATCATCTCGAAAATAGTGAATTATTTGTTTTTATGTATTCAGGCAGCTGATGCGTGCGGGCCGGAGTTGTCAGCTCTGAAGCGTAGCATTAGGAAACTGGAAAACAAACTCTTCATCGGGGCTTGGCAGGTTCAGCACCTGCAGATCCACAAATACTTCCGTCCGATTCAGCCTGGTCCAGACTCCGCTCCATCCCCAGTAGCTGATGTTAAAACCAACAGCAACTGGACTAGAGACAACTCGAACATGACACTGGTGACACAGCTGCCACCAGCAGGAAATTTGATTGTCTACGACAAAGGTAAGAAAAGCTGTGACCGTCAATGTTGACTTAGAAAGTCAAGTTAGGGGTCGAATCTGATATCTAACCCTCAAATGAATCAATTTGATAATGAGACATTTATCTTTTTGACTGATGCTACATTTTTAGACTGTTCTCAGCTGTATGACCGAGTGAGACCACCAAGTGGTTTCTACCGCATCAGACCCAAAGTGCACCAGGAGCCATTTTTAGTGTACTGCGACATGGAGGATGGGGGCGGCTGGACGGTGTTTCAGCGACGTCGACACGGAAAAGTTGACTTCAACAGGTATATAAGGAGTGAACGTTGGCCGTTGTCCTGTTTGTATGAAAAATGGAAATATAAATTCTACAGCTTTTCGTGTGATGTAAAATGAACCAAACATTGTTCTAGAGACTGGGTGGGATACAGAGACGGCTTTGGTGACCTTAAACTGTGGAATGATGAGTTTTGGTTGGGCAATGAGCACATTCAGTCTCTACTCTCCGAAGGTCAGTGGTGAATGAAATCCCCGGCGTCAAACATCAGATTTCACATCATTCATGTTTCCTGTCAATGTAATATGTCACAGTTCTGCTGGTTCTTTCTTCTCGATATCTGGGTCCCAAAGGTAACAATCTGGTGAAGATAGACTTGATGGACTGGGATGGAAAGAGAAGTTATGCCTTTTATGAGAACTTCAGGATCACTGATGAGGCTGTAGGTAACACAGATTTCCATAGCTCTGTCTGAGAGATAGCTGAGGGATAACACCACTTTCTTCTCATGCCGCTCCAGGATAAGTATCGTCTCCAGTATGGCGTGTACAGCGGGAAAGCTGGTGATGCTCTGACAGGAGGTCCGGGGATGGTGGAGCAGTGGTCGTCCTGTCTGAGTGGCATGCAGTTTAGCACAAGGGATCAGGTTTCTCATATGTTCCTTCTCACCGTCCTAAAGTTGTGGTTTTATGACATAACGTGCACATGCTGATGTTCATTGACAGGACAACGACCGTTACCTTCAGGGCAGCTGCGCCCAGGAGAACAAAGCAGGTTGGTGGTTCAACAGGTGAGGGCAACTTGTCATTTCCTCTTTCTTTGATTCTTCTGTGACTATTTGATATTAATTTGTCTTAATGTGTCACGTTCTCTCTATAGATGTCACATGGCCAACCTGAATGGAAAGTTCTACCGCAGAGGGGACTACAAGGGGCAGTATGACAATGGTGTTGTGTGGGGGACCTGGAGGGGCCTTTGGTACTCCCTCAGACATACCGCCATGAAGGTGCGGCCTCTGGTGTTCTTGGACACGGTGGGCAGTGGGGCAGGGGAAATTTAAACCAACCTGGCTCCATCGTGTGACATGGGATTGTCATACTATCATACATCAACATGTTTATTTTTTCAACATCTCCCTTTACTTCATTTCGGAGACGGTCTTGTCCGAGTTTTAGAGACGACATCTTCTGTTTCTCCAGTGCTCACATCAAATCAGTCATGTATGCCTTATTACTCAAACATTAAAACCAACTGCATCGCAGCGACATTGTTGTTGGTGTTGATGGTGTTCAACTGCACGCAAATGCACTCACAACTTATCATATTTCCAAGTTCCAACTTCAGACCGATTTTGATGTAACAAACCCAGTTCTTACTTCACAGTTAAGTAAAAACAGCACTTATATTTATAGTGCCACCTATATTTAACACTATATGGATGTAAGGGTCTTTAAAATGTATTAAAATAAGGGTAAGATTGAAAAAAAATGAAGCATGGTGATACATGAATGGAAATAAGAACCGTGTCCACTATGGACTAAACCTGAGGTCTAGTCTTCCTGCCCCGCATACACCGAGGAGAGATCTAAGTCCAACATCCGCTGCTCTGCCTCACTCAGCCTGTACGGAGAAATGTCACTGCTGCTGTGGCCTCCAGACATTGGCAGAGAGCAGCATCGACCTTTCCTCTGCTCTGATGACGATACGCTGAAGGTAGAGCTGCGCTGGCGCCCCCTGACCCCTGAGCTGGACTGAGCCTCCTTTAATTTGCGGGCGAGGATGTTCCTTTGGATTGGAGATGGACCGCGGCGGTTCCAGTTCCATTCAGCCATCTCTGCCCGGTCCATACTCAGCTGCTTCATTCCCTGAGGACCAGCAGCTTCTGTGGATGGACCACCGATCCCTGAGACCCCCCCGACAACTCTACCTCCTGTCAGTCCACTACTACTTCGCATGTCCTCATGGCCACTGGTTTGGTTTGTACTGGTTCTAGTGTGCTGGAGCGTCATGCTCTGGTCGTTTCTCTGAAGTCTGGATTTGCTCCACTCAGGGGTCCCATGCTCTGGAATGGAGTAATATGGCTGCCTCTCCCTTCCTCCTTTGCTCCAACAGCTTCCTTCGGGAAGCGTCCAAGATCCCACCTGAGAAGGAAAATGTTTGTCAATCTGAGAGAAACCCTCACAGAAAGATGTATATGTCGTGTCAGCTATAACCTGAGTCATGCTCCTTTCTCGGAAGCGTCTGGAGTGTGCCGTGGACGGAAGCTGGGGTTTGGGGTCGTTAAAACTGGAGGTACGCCGGAAATTTGGATTCCTGTGATACGAGTTGCCCGCTCCTGCATCTCCTCCTCCTCCTCCTCGGAGCCCGCTCCGCTCCACCATCTCTACCCAGTCAGCAGTGCGGTCACGCCATTTGGAGCTGCCCCCGTTTGAATGACCAGCAATGGGGGGACCTAAAACCAGCTCTACCCTGGGGCTAAGTCTGTCCGGGTTGACCCTCGGAGTCTGTGAGGGCAACTCGGCAAACTGGGCTGCGACACGGAAGTGGCTGTGGTTGGTGTCATCCTGGTGGCCCGCGGGGGCTGCCGAGTGGACAAATCCGACTGGTGAAGGGATGGTGGAGTTGGTGGGTGTCTCTAACAAGGTGTCATGGATGGGGCTTGAAGAGACATGGTACGTCTGCGTGGCCTCCTTCAATCCCTTCTTCTTCATTTCTTTCAACTGCTGCTGAGCTAACTGGTACCTGCAGAGACACACTAGTAAACACCTGCTAGCGAACGATAAGAGTCGATGCGTGATGAAGGTAGACGTACCCGAATATGGTTGGCAGCATCTTCTGACCCGTGGGAGACAACCGCTCAGGGTCTGGTGACAGCGGTATCCTCAGGGTTTGAGTAGCAGGCTGAATGCCCGGAGGAGGTCTGTCGATCGGGGCTACCCCCACACCCATACCCACTGGAGGGCTACGGCTGTCCGAAAGGCTCGGCCTCGGAAGACTGTGCCCACAAATGGAGGCCTCATCTGAGAGTTTGCGCCCCCCCGGGGAATGGATGGAGCCTCTACGGACAGAGCTGCACTGAGGGGCCCGGCACAGCTTTCTCCATACAGTCACCACAACAGTAGCCAGAATCACAGCGAGGCAAAGTGATATTCCAACCACCACAACCATGTTACCCCCGAGCGGTGTAATTCCATCCAGTAAAGGAGGGAGAGATGGAGAAGGAGCGGGCAACGCTGTGAAAGAACAGGACAACAAAGGTGTTAGTGAGGCTGGTGCATCTTTGGGATTTTCCAAAAAACTGTGAGGAAGTTAGAGTAAGACAGACAGAAACTGACCAGCACAGTCCTCCAGTGAGCAGAGCGACTGCTCCGTCAGCATGCCAGTGCACCGCATCCCTCGGCCGCCTGACGGCAGCAAACATTCTCGCACACGTTCCCTCACTCCCTCTCCACAGCTCACGCTGCACACGCTCCACTGCTGCCAGGGGCCCCACGACTCTGATTGGACGAGGCCAAGGATTTAATGCAATGCATATCTTACACCAAAGCCAATAAATGCTTTTGCTACAAAATCCTGAATACGTCATCCCTCATTATAGTTTTAATGCGCAGGTTCTAAATAAAGGGGTTTAACATAGGCTGTGAGATTTAATATTTCAAAAGATTAAGACATTGGACTGTGTCCCATAATGGATATTGTTGGAACATCAGAATGCATTTTGTAATATGTTATATGTTATATTTTAGTGGCAACAGAAGATCAAACTAACACATTTGGTAGTGAAAGTTACAAGAGACAAAATTACTGAATTTGTCATCTTGGGATAAATGCAGAGGAAATGGGGTTAGATTGTCTTTCTAAATTCAAAATTCACAAAGTAGGTTGAGGCAAACCCTGAGTTTATTAAACTCATATATCAAAAACTGCAATATCCTCAATTCCAGATGAACAAACTCAAGTTTGTCACTAAACTTGCTTTCTGGAAGGGCCCCAGCGATCAACGTGTCATCAACCCTAACTCCATTAAACGAGCGGAATTACATGCAAGACTGTAAATATATTCATGTCCCACTGGTCCGAGAAGAATGTGTCCGCAGTTCAAACCTCACCTGCACTCCTGTGAACCACCAAACAGGTCTGTGCTGGACTAGGGGACCTACTGAAGTTAAATACGAAGCGAAGGCAGTACTTGTTTCTCCCTGGGAGAAACACTGAGCAGTTGAATTCTGTCTCGTTCTCCCCCTGGGTCAGCCAGTGGAAGGCCAAAGCAGGAGAGGACGGCTCCTCTGGTCCGTTCCCCATCAGCGCTGTTCCTCCTGCTCCCATCCCAGAGGACACAGCGACCCCCGGTTCAACAGCTGCGTCTCTGTACAGCAAAACTTTCCCGTAAATGTGGGCACATGGTGGGGTAACCAGCTTGACAATCATTGACCCCTCACATCCGGTCCTGTACGAGTTGGGATTTTCCACTAGCAGCTTATAGGAGAAGATACGGGACAGATAGAGAGGCCCAGAGCTCTTCACTTCCTGTGCTGCATGAGGAGACCGAAGAGACACTTTTATGAAGTCTCTTTCTGTGAAGGGGAAGGCACATGACAGCTGGATACTCTGGGAACGGGCGGGTTGGAGTGGATGTCGTGTGCGGGCTTGGACCTTGTCGATACTGTTGCGTCCGATCTGATTGTACTCCATGAAGCTGACTTCCAGAAAGAGAGCAGAGTCGAAGACGCTCAAACATGGTTGAAAATATTCATTTGTGGATATTCCAACCTGGAGAGATTTAAAAAAAAAATAAAAATCACGGACTTGCTCTTTTCACAATAAAACATATTAGACTGGCATCTTCTGTGTCTTGCCTGAAAAGATCCAGAGTTGTTTCCAGCCCTGTCGACAGCGATGTGAAACGTTGGCCACTGCACCTGCAGTTCTGAGCTCCACCACCAGACGGCGCTCTCCTTGCTTTCACCCTTTGTGCCATTTTGATGATAAACCGCGGTGGTGCTGGTCTGCTCCAGCAGGAACCGAAAAGTCCCTGCATACAGGAAGCATGAACAGTTGAACTCTAACCTGCCCTCAGACTGGTTGTCGGGCAGAGTCCTGGTCAGGACGGTG
>JBBMJM010133752.1:0-12243 GCA_037832705.1 Centriscus cristatus
TTCTGTATATTTTTATTACTACTGCTATAGCACTTCTGGTTGGATGCAATCTTCTTTTCATTGCCTTGTACTCGTGACTTGTGCAATGACAATAAATTGAATCTAATCTAATCTAATCTAATATGGCAACATACTGACATATGTGTAAGACCTATGCTGAAGTATATAATTGACAAAACAACATATTCGACAGTACACAAGATGATTGTCCTTCGGATTGACCATATTGAGTCTCAGGCTTTTCCCACTCTGCTCTCTGGCGTGAAGTATTTACGACCTGCAGGTGGTCTCTGATAACGGCAAAGAATGCTGGGTTTGTTAGGTTTGTTGATAGAACTTTCTCCGAGGTGTTACTGTCTTATGTCTTAGGTGATGGTTTTATGGTGGGAGCGAGAGGCCCCGTACCATCTAGGACGTGGGATGCAAAGTAACACCAACATCCTCCTGTGGGAAATGGAAATTCACACCATTTTGGCCAAAAGGTTCTTTATTCTCGGGTAGATCCTGGGCCTCCACAGAGGTCAAGGAAGGGTGACCTGTTGCATGTTTGATTCACATCCTACTGATAGTGATATGAGAATGACCAAAGGTATGCAGGGGTTTGTTCCAAGCAGCGATGTCCGCTACATTTCTGTGTTCAGTCAGGTTCCCCCCTCCTCCTGCTGTTGGCAGTGGGGGTGTGTCCAGGTTGATTGGGGAGCAATCAGTGCACCTGATTCTCACAGCACACTGATTTCTCCCTTTTCAGCAGTGCTCTGGCCTCACCTCCCTGCCAGATTGTTTGTACTTCCATTCCTTACTCTCCAGCCAGTTTCTTCTGCGTTCGTTGCCTCACTAGTCTTTGCTCTCATACTTGTTTGCTGTTCCGCCGAAGCATGCGCCCTTTGTTGTAACACCATGTCTGGTTCCCTGGTGCGTGTTCTCCTGCACATTGGATCCACTTAAAAACCTCGGGCTCACACACCCCCACAGTACAATCTGGACTATACCGTCCTGTTTAGGACCCTGGCGAAAGATGCGGGCTGGAACAAGGAAGCCCTAAGAGCCACATCCGTCCTGGGCGGGAGGGTCAGGGACGAGTTGGCGACCTGAGACACCGCAGTAGACTTCGAAGCGCGGTTTACGGACACAAGCAGAGCTCCCGATTTTTCCCCATGGACCGGTCATCTGTTCATCGTCCTGTAACCAGGGACAAATCTATGCAGTTGGGTCACGTTTGACTTACTAGGGCGCAGAAAGAACATTGGCTGTGCTCGTGGGCCTGCCACAGCTTACATCATCACCCAATGTCCCATTTGCCCAACTGTCAGGCCAACAATTTTCCCAACCATTTTCCAAGCACCCATGCAGACTCTTGAATCCAGTTCAAGATTCTGTCTTCCCCGTCAACTGGTTGGTGTTGGGATACCCATGAAGGTTCTTGGATAGAGTCCCCTGTGTTTGTCTGCACTCCACCATGCCACCACTGGTGGAGGTGGGTCTTTGTCAGTCCCTCTTGTTTACCATGATCTGACGGAGGTATTTAGTAAGGACAAGGCCCTTTCTCTGCCTCCCCATAGACCCTATGATTGCCCCCCTCCCATCTCACTGACTTTTTGGTCTGTCTAAGCCCGAGAGGGAGGCTATGGAGAAATATATTTCCGAGTCCCTCTCTGCGGGTCTCATTCGCCCTTCCTCTTCTCCACTGGGGGCAGGGTTTTTCTTAATAGAGAAAAAAGATCAGACTCTCCACCCCTGTATTGAGTTCCGAGGGCTTAGCCACATTACCGTGAAGAATAATTACCCTTACTCTCCTCAGTGTTCGAGCCTCTCCAGGGAACGATCATCTTTTCTAAACTTGATCTCCGCAATGTTTGCCACCTGGTGCGTATTTGTGAGAGGGAATGAGTGGAAGACTGCCGAAAAGTTTGCATTTCACCAGTCTTCCATTCAGTTCCTGGGCCACATAATCGAAGAGGGACAGATTAAAGCCGATCTCCTAAAGATTAAAGCTGTCGCTGACTTTCCTACTCCTACCGACAGAAAACAACTTCAGAAGTTCTTGTGGTTCACTAATTTATTAGTGAACCACAGAACCACATTAGAGACTTCGGTGGCTCCTCTGACCTGCCTGACGTTCTCCTGGCCGGCAGAAGGCTTCTGGCACCTTAAAACTTTTCTCCATTGGTTCTGTACTGATCTAACCCGACCCCACTAAACAGTTTGTTGTGGAGGTGGGCGCCCGAGGAGAGGCCTGACAACATTCTCCCTCCAGACCGAGTTGTGCAGCTATCTGGGAGGTGGGGGAGGCGGTATGCAATGCCCGGCAGGCGGAACCGGACCCTGGCAGTGGCTCCTCCTCTCACTCCCGATCCCTCATTGACCTTGATCTCACAGCCTTGTGGACTTCACTGTGGCTGCCCAAATGAGGAGGTAAAGACACGGTACTCACTATATTGAATCGCTTCCCTAAGTCGATCCGTTTTGTGGCGTTCACCAGTTCTCCTCAGGCTACCACCCGCAGGCCAATGGACAGACGGGCCAACCAGGAACAGGACCTGGAGTCCACAGTGCTGTGTTACCACACAGCACAGGGTGGATTCCAGGTCCTGTTCCTGGTTGGCCCAGAACCCTGCCGAGTGGACTGACCACCTGCCCTGGATTGAATACGTTCACAGCCCCATGACCTCCTCCAGCACTGGCCTCTCCCCCTTCAAAGCCTCCTTCAGCTGCCAGCTGCCACTCTTCCCTGAGCAGTAGACAGACAGAACGTAGGCCGGAGGGAAACGAGGGCTGCTCTGCCTCGGATGTACAACGCCAACAAGATGGTGGTGTTTGTTTTTTTCCCCCACATTGTTTGTTCCTGCTCGCTCACTACAGTGCAGTGATTTGTCTGTTATGTATGTTTTTCTGTCGTAGACTGTTTTTTATGGTTGCATGCTTTTATATTGTTTCATGATAATGGCTGGTTAATATTCTATTTATTGTTTTACTGTGGTAGTTAATCATGCTTCTTTCTTGCGCACTGACATGTTTTCCAGAACACTTTACTGATTCACGACGGTAACAGCCCACAGAGACACAGGACACAAGTCCACGACCAATGAGAAGCTGGTGGGAGGATGAAAGGGAAGGCATTCAGGAAGAGAGGGGCACAGGTGGACAAGAAAAATGAAGGGAGACAGAAAAAAGAAAACAGAGGAGAGGGTGAGTGGAGCGAAGCGAAGCAAGGGACTATTGGCTCATTGAGTGTAGGCCAACGCCATGTTACTCTGGCCTGGGTCATTAGTTCAATCCTGGGACACAGAGAACAGGGAAAGGTGGAAATTGATGATTCGCTGTGGCGACCCCTGAAGAGGGAAAAGCCGAAGGAAGAAGAAATGAGTACTAGTACTAGTTTTAAAATTGCTTATTCATGTCATCAATCAGTGCCCTATATCACTCATCATTCATTTATTAATCTTCTCCTGTTGCTCCGGTTAGGAGTCTCGGCCGTTCTGGAGCTGATCCCAGTCGACGGGTGAATATCAGGGTTCAACCTGCATGGGTCACCAGCTTATGGACAGACAAGCATGGTCACCTACAGAGACCAGTTAACCTCAGCATGCTGTTGGAGGGGGAGAGGAAACTGGAGTACCTGGAGAGAACCCACACAGACACAGACTGCCGTCGCTGCATCAGTCGCTATTCTCTCCTCCCAAAGGGAATCCTGTCATAGCTCTTAAGCCATGTGCCTCTGTGCCTATGCAACTCCTTGAATTTCAAATTCAGAGAATTTTTCAAGTAATTTTAGTTCAATCTGTAAACTCAACACAGCGTCTGGGGACAGAGCTCACCACCATATAATGGCAGAGTGCTTACCCTTCCAATTATCTCACATTTGGTCTGTTCAAGGCAGATTGGACTGCTAATGAACTTACACGTGGAAAGTGATGGTTTCTGCCTTTTGAACAAATGAAACAGTAATGATGAGTCAGCGTCATGCTCAACTGATTTCTGCGTCTGTCCTTCGGATATGGATATATATTTTGTAAATCTGTTTTCCCAACACCATTATAATCATATACTATGAATCACGTCAGTCTGTGCCGTTTTCTAAAGGTTATACTGAAGGCACAGTACAAACAGTGCAAGACATGAAGGGGAAAAAGAAGAAAAAGGAATACTTTCTCAATCCTTTTTGGGGGAAATTTCCTCTCTGCTTTTTACCCATTGGAACATGCAACACAACGTGAATGCGCACACACATCAGAGGGCCATGCACCAGGGAGCCAATGGGGTCAGTGCCTCGCTCAAGGGCACATCAGCTGCGGAACTTTCAGGAAGGAAAGGGCTGCTCTTTCACGTCCAATTCGCCTGTGTCCTGGGAATCCATCCGGGTGACCTTGTGGTCCCAGGCTGCTTCTTGGCTACAGCTGGTACCAAGCACTGATGGAGCTGCATCAGTGGAGCATTTAGGCGTTCAGTGTTTTACCCAAGGACACTTTGACTCAAGGAGAGCTGGGCTTTGAACCAGGACGACCTCCTCAAACGCTGAGACATCGCCGCCCAAACGGACGGGTACTGTTTACTTTCAAATAATTGCTTCAAAGTCATTTTGATCCTGCAACTTTTTAAATAGAGACAATCAGTCAGCTTTATCAGTCATCTTTTGGTAGCATTATCATTCACTCATCATTGCACTTCATCATGCATCGATATAAGGTACGGGGGCAGAATAGGGGGTCAGAGTAATTCAGCCTCTGATTCAGTAACACAGGCAGCAACAAATGAGTATACGTGTGCGAGGTGCATCAGCTCCTTGTCCTCCAGGGGAACAACAGCATCAACACTGGTGTGTCACACCTTGTGTGTGTCACACTGCTGGATTCCACCATGGAGACAATATGTTGCCTCCGTGTAAACAGGCTAGATGCATGGATCTCTAATACTGCATCTGTTAAAAAGTGTCTATTTACTGCACATATGGGTAATAAGAATATAATCAATGGTAAATGCAAATATATATTATTATATAGTATATATAAAAATCTTAAACTCAATCTGGAGGAGTTTGGAAAAGATCCAAAGATGAAATCTGCAGCTCCACCGAGGAGCTCTGAAAGTGCCGCTAAGGAAACCTAAAGGGGGCCTGCTGTCTAAGCTGCACAATAAAAGAGTGCTCCTGCAGTGAAATGCTACCAGGGAAACATGGAGTATGGAGAGACATTAATGTGCTATAAACTGATACTTAATTGAAGGAATAAAATGCAATTGGTCGCTGTTTGACAGCATATTGATTTACACTCCATGGTGGCTCCTTGCTGACATTTTGTAATAGTGGAATAGGACAAATAGACAAATTGTCTTCTGTGACAACACTTGGGCTGCGTCTGTGTACAGTGGTTGAATCCTGTTAAGTAGCACTTTTTGAACTAAGCGGCTATTACCAGAATGCTGATGTCTGCGAAAAGCCATGTGGGTACCATTTATATGCGGGCTGGGACCTGTGAGGCTGTGTGATTAGTCAAGAATAAGAGCCTGAACTTTAATTAAAGTCATCAGGCAATTAGGAGGCATTGCGATAGTGCTTTACATCGCATTTCTGTCTTGTCCATTACTGGTGCTTAATCAAAGAAGTCCCTCAACTGATATTAAGAGATAGAAATGTTATGAGAGTATATGGGTCAGTCAAATGGACATGATGGTCAAAACTGTGCATTTGTGAGTCAATCACAGAAATATTTTATCCATAGATCAATTCAGTTGTCATTCTTAAATTTTGTATTGATCATGTAAATACAGTATATGTTGCTGTTGGTAATTTGGTTATAAGGTGCATGTGCCTCCTTGCATTCATTCACCTTCTCCCACTTGCTCCGAATACGGGTCGTGGTTGGGCAGGAGCCGATCCCACTGGTTGCACTCCCACCTGAGACCAATTGACGGCAGCATGATATAGTACAGAGAACCTCAGCCAGCAGAGAAGCCGGAGAGAACCCATGTCCACAGGGTGAAAGCAAACTCCCAGGCCAGGAATGCAACCAGCGACTTTTTGCTATGAGGCAACAGTACCAACGCTAACAGTGCTAACCAACTGGATTTAATGTATAATATCATTTTAAGAGATTGTCAGGAGTGAATATGGTTATCTTGGAAAAATAAGAAAAAATGCATTGGACTACACTGTTGACTCAACCTGGAAAATGAGAAATACTGTTTCATTCCAATGTCCAGTTGTAATTGTTATCATGTATTGCTAGCTAACCCATATTCATACTTGGCTGATCACTCAGGTGAGAAACAAAAGTGGTGGAGCTGCAGCGATTGATCTGCAATTGGGTGTGTGCAAAATATGCATTAATGGAGTGTGAAAATGAAGAAGGTGAAAAACGTTTGAAAACAGATGAGGAAAAATGAACTTGTACAAGTACACGACCACAGGGAGAGCCGGGATTCATTGCGATGGTTCAATTGTGTCGATATTTATTACTTTAGCTCCATTAGCAATGGTGTGGTTCATTAATATATGTTCCGACACTCCACATGACCTTCACCATTGCAGCGGTTTCTGGTTACTTCACAATGAATGTGAGGTGTTAGAAATGAAACAAATATCTTTTTTATTTCTTCTTCATTTTATTTATGTAATGCATCCTCCCTTTTTTTATTGGTTACAGGCAAATGCAATTAGTTCTTAGCCATCCAATGAGGTCATGACATTGAACTGGAAGACTATCTGGAAAGGACAGGTCAGAGGTTACAGTATTGAGTTGAATAATACTGGATGTCATGTCTACTTGTTATCTTTAGATTCGCTTTACTTAGTGTTTTGTCAATCAATACACATGGAGACTAGAATGTAACAAAGGTCAGAAGGAAAATACTTTTGGCTGGTTGCTGATGTGTCATGACAAAACAATGATAAATAGCAAATGATTTTTTTAAGAATAGCTTCTTCTTGACTGGTTTACTCCTGCATTATCGTTTCCTGACAAATGGCTGACATCTGTCAATGAGCAGCAGTGGGATGCTTCTGGTTGCCTGTAAATCTAACATATTGATGGGATGCTCGGCTATTAATATTCCAGGCCTACAGCTGGGCTCATGTATCAAACATGAACCATGTGCTGTGTAAAATCTCAATGCAACAATAAAGCGGGCTGTACAGCTGTCTTTGTCTTATCCACGTTTGTAAGTCCTTTAATGTAACTTGCTCAGCACTTTCCACCCTATAAACATACATTATATTAGGAGAAGTGGAAAATAATTGACTGAAAAATAATCAAACAGAAATGATCTATCTTATCATACTCTCAGAGCGGTTGTAGAATGTTGCTGTAGATACTGTGTGAACAGTTGTTGGATTAGTACAGATCCATATCTGCTGCACGTGCTTTCATGTTGCTGATGTCTTGGCTCACTCTGCTTTTGCTCATGTAGTGTCAGTAAGCTAATGACGAGGCTGCTATTGCTGCTGGCTATTTTCTGATACCCTTGCTGCCAATAGCACTTGTGAGTGAGTTTATCGTTGGCATAAACCCTCTAGGTTTAATTGCATCCCTGGTTCTTTAATGTGTAGGACTTCTGGTTGCAAAATTGGACTCGTAATTATGCTGAATTTATGTGCATACATATACTTTCTTGTGGCAAATGAGCAAAATTTGTTGGTTGTTGATTGCCAAGTATTTTCATATTAATGATAACAAAGGCAATGCCGTTGTAATCTTACTTTTCTGGGCTGGACAGAATTTGGCAATCTTATTTTCCACATTTGTCTCACTAAAGGTCCATTTGCACTTTGCCTATTTGGTTCTCATCAATCCAAATGTCTTTTGTTTGGGGCAGGCAAATGTGCAATCAAACTCTGGCACTGGTCATAGAAGTGGGAAAAAAAAAAAAAAGTGAAATCAAGTGAACCAAAACAGGAAGCAGAGTCAACCACTTCATGTGGACAACGTTGCCACCAGTAAAAAAAAAAAATACTGTTGACAACTGCCGTTGTTGCCGCGTGCACCCCCCAAAAAACAATCAAACGAACAAACAACAACAACACTAGCCCGAACCCGATGTGGTTCCATAATTTGTTTTAATTTTCTGGACACAGATATCACCCTGGATTAACCAGTATATAAAGTAGGATTCTTCTTCATTTTCGTTCCCTCTGTTCCTCACTTCAGAAACTGGGCCCAAACCCTCCACAGGGTCTGTTCCCACACCTCCCTTCACTGCGTCGTATTCAATATGATGAGTCAATACTTTGGCTAAACTTAACTTACCTTCCACGCATCTGTAGTGCATTGTATATACTGTAGTTCTGTAATTAGTAATAAAAATAATAAACTGAGTTAAAAAATATAATTTGTTCAGTGTTAATATTCTGATTCCATGTTAAACATCTGGCACCTTATACCTTACACAACCAAAAAATGATCTAAGTCGGCTGCAGAGAAGGAAGAGGAGATACTGTCACATACCTGTATTTATATTTAACAAACAGCTGTTGCTCAGAGTCCTTAAGGGCTTCTCTCTTAAATTCTGGGTGTAGCTGTGACGTTTTCTTTCTTGTGTTTTTACCTGTCTAGGAGGTTATGTTATTGCCAGAGTTGGACTGTTTTTCTTTTCTTTTTATACCCATTTGTTTTAATATTGAAACCTTTGAAGAATAAACAAACAAACAGAAAATGCCCTGATACCATCACTGTAAAAAACAGACATGGCTGTACATTAGCACATCACCAAAGACCAGCCCCCCTTCACGAACCCACCCACACCAGGTCCGAACGGGACCGGGACACGCGATAATTACATATACAGTTGTGCTCGTAAGTTTACATACCCCGGCAGAATTTATGATTTCTTGGCCATTTTGCAGACAATATGAATGATAAAACAACAATGTTTTTTTTCCACTCATGGTTAGAGTTTGGATGAAGCCATGTATTGTCAAACAGTTGTGTTTACAGTTTTTAAATCCTAATGATAACAGAAACTTCCAAAATGATCCTGATCAAAAGTTTACACACCCTGGTGATTCTGTCCTGATAATATGCACACAAGCTGACACAAAAGGTTTGAATGGCACCTAAAGGTCCCATCCTCACCTGTGACCTGTGGCCTGTATTCAATGTGTGTGCACAAAAGGTCTTTGGGTTTCTGGGCTCCCGACAGACCCTTACATGTTTTATCCAGTGCTGTGCTGACGTTTCTGCATTCTGAGTCCTGGAGAAAGCAAAAAAGCTGTCAAAGGATCTACGGGAAAAGGTAATTGAACTGTATAAAACAGGACAGGGATAGAAAAAGATATCCAGGGACCTGAGAATGCCAATCACAAGTGTTCAAACTCTGATTAAGAAGTGGAAAGTGAGAGATTCTGTTGAAACCAAACCACGGTCAGGTAGACCACCACAAATTACTGCCACGACTGCCAGGAGAATTGTTAGGGATGCAAAGAAAATCCCACAAATAACTTCAGCTGAAATAAAGGACTCTCTGAAAAAAATGTGGTGTGGCTGTACCAAGATGCACAATAAGGAGGCACTGGAACAAAAATGGGCTGCGTGGTTGAGTCACCAGAGTAAAGCCAGTACTACGTGAATGTCACAAATTAGCCCGCTGACAATTCACCAAACAGCACAGAGACGAGCCTCAGAACTTCTGGAACAAAGGATTTTGGAATGATGAGACCAAAACTGAACTTTTTGGCCACAACCATAAAAGTTACATTTGAAGAGGGGTCAACAAGGCCTACGATGAACGAAACACCGTTCCCACAGTGAAACACAGAGGCAGGTTGCTGATGTTCTGGGATGCTTGAGCTGCAAAGGCACAGGACACCAAGTCAAGATGGATGGCAGGATGAATGCAGTTTGTTATCAGACAATACTGGAGGAACATTTGCACTCATCACCCCAGAAGCTGCACATGGGACGTTCTTGGATGTTGCAACATGACAATGATCCAAAACACAAGGCCAAGTCCACCTGTCATTGGTTACACCAGAATAAAGTGAAGGTTCTGGAGTGGCCGCCTCAGTCTCCTGACCTCAATATCATTGAGCCACTCTGGGGAGATCTCAAATGTGCAGTTCATGCAAGACGGCCCAAGAATTTACAGCAACTGGAGGCTTTTTGTCAAGAAGAATGGGCTGTTTACCATCAGAGAAAATAAAGACCCTCATCCACAACTACCACAAGAAACTTTAAGCTGTCATTGATGTTAAAGGGGGCAATATAAGGTATTAAGAACAGGGGTATGTAAACTTTTGATCAGGGTCGTTTGGGAAGTTTCTATTGTCTTTATGATTTAAGAGTAAACACAGTTGTTTCACAATAAATGGCTTCACCCAAACTCTAACCATGAGTGGAAAATACATTTTTGTGTTATCATCCATATTCTCTGAAAAATGGCCAAGAAATCAAAAATTCTGCCGGGGTATGTAAACTTATGAGCACAACTGTACCTGGGCATCCATCCACAGATACTCAGGCAGACGACCCCCCCCCCACACACACACACGTAAAGAAAGATTAAAGAGAGAAAAGGGAATTGATAGTTTAGTCCTCCCCTGCATCTAGAATAAAGTCAGGTTTATTAACAAATTCCAAGAAGGGATGCTATGTGTCTTCAAATCTCCTAATGGAGCCACTGAATGAAAACCTCAGTATTTCAAATTTCAGGTTGTAAAGAATTCCTTTGACCCAAGGGTTGTGTGATGGGGGATGGGCAGAAAAATCAGCTGATGAATGTAGTGATATTTATATCACTGGGCAGCATACGAATCTAAAGCTCAAGATATGGACACCGACTGAATTATACATGTGAAAGAATTTATTTAATAACAAAAAACACACTAACAACACAGGAAAGCAAAAGGGGAAAAGACATGAATAATTAGAACTTCAACAGAGTAAATTGATAGCTAGATGTTTATAGTTGTGTGATGTGTATGTGTCCCATCAACGATTGTGTGAGAGGAAATAAACTAACTGATAATGATTGATCTGTTATTGATCATCAGGGATTGGAATTCTCAATTTTGAATTGTGTCGTAATTCAGTCATGAGTATTTTAAATTTGTACGTGTTATGAACCTTCTGACATCAACCCTTCGGAGAGCACATGAGTGGAAGCAAACCTACTTTGAGCCGTCACTGAGAAGGAGCGATGGGCTGGGACCACCGGGGTTTCACTGCTTCTCTAAGTGGATGGTCCTCGGATCCTCTGTGAGTCTGCGCCGGTTCTTGGTCCAACTGTGGGTGTCTCCTAGCAATGCTGAGACGCCGCTGGTTAGTGGAAGCTGCGGTTTAATGGCAGGTGGCTGGAGGCTGCGATCAGCAGTTTCACTGCGAGGTGCTGAATTGACAGTGAAAGCGTGATAACACTGAGTCCAATCTTGTTTAATTTAGAAGGTTTTGTGCTGGCCAGGGCACACAAACTTATAAAAATAAATGTAAGCGGTATGCAGGGCTTAGTTCCGAACAGCGATATCAGCTACAAAAGAATCAGAGCCCTTTTGGTCACATCACAGGCCAAAGTCAGGTCGGGAGCCAAAAATGAAGATTCTGGGTTGGGCAAAATAGTTGGCCGTAAACTCTGCTTAAGGTATCAAAAATATGTTGCCAAAAGTTCTGCAATTTAGGACAGGACCGAAACTATGAAAATGGTTGGCTGGGGACTAACTGGGGGGTAAAGTCTTACTAGCTTTGGAATCAAGCAGTGGGTTCTATATATAATTTTACAGGGAATCAAGCAAATAACAGGTGCAAATGGAGGAGGTATGAAGTAAGCAGAACTGATCAGATTAAAACCTGCTGGGGTCCTCAAATATAGAAAGTTGAACAATACCGAAATGCATTTCGTATAATTGGGGTCCAGAGCGAACATGGTGTCAACCTCCGGGGGGAGGGGTGGGGGTGGGGGTTGACTAGGGAAATAATTCTGTTTGACAATGTCTCTTATTTGGAAAAAACGAAAAAGATGTGAGTTCGGTACATTCAGTTTAAAGGAGAGGTCTGCATAAGAAGAAAAAAATCTAATACAGTATATGTAAAGATCCTTGATGTCAGACTAGTTATCCTAGTGTAACTAACCAAACATCATACAAACATCAAACAATCAGGATCTGTAAGAATATTACACATTCAATGGTTCAATGATACTAGAATGACCATTCTAGAAGAAAGAACATAGAGATAAGACATATTACCATTACACATTTCACGCTGGTGAAGTCTGTAGTAAGGCATCAGAGTACGTCATCAGAAAAGGGAACATTGTTGATCT
>JBBMJM010133761.1:0-12242 GCA_037832705.1 Centriscus cristatus
TATTTAATGAAATCATACATATATTGAAAATGTCTGCTTATGAGGAAAGAGTTGAGTGAGAGGAAAAATGATCATTACAAGAGTAACTCAGAGAATTATTACACCATGATATAACACTAGAAATCCACAAAAAAAAAAAGTAACAGTGATAATCAATATGATTATATGAATAACTATTATCTGGGAGTGATAATATATAGAAATATTCTCAAACAACAGAAACAATATTTGCTTACCTACCAGGGAACCTGGAAAAAGGGTTAGCTTGAGAAAGTGCAGGCTGCCTGCATGATTTAACACTTCTGTCCAAGCAATTGAAGTGGACTCTTCGGGAGCCTGGAAAGATGGTGAGATTAAAGGTCAGCAGCATATTTTACAAACTGTGTCCTTCCCCTGAGAACCAAGCTTTTGTAGCACCTCTCACAATGCTTCACTCACTGCTCTGAAAATAGCACATAGAATGGCACAGACAGAATTTGCAAGTGAATCCTTAACATCCTGCAGATGTACAAAGTGGGAAGATGTGCTTTTATTTTAGTGCACTCATAGCCAATACACAGACAGAGATAGAAGACACGTGAAAAGTGCATGGCATGCAATAATGAAAGGGTAGTGTGCGGAACTGATGCCCCACAGGTTCAGTGAAAAATAAAATACATACATGTTATCTACACAGAGGGGAAATTTTCTCACTACTTATTTTTCATTGCACTTCGGGTTAGCAGATAGTAGGTAGCAGAGTTATATGTAAATAATAAAGTAATAGCTATCAGTGGCAGTGAAGAATGGATACCATCAAGTGGCAGTGAAGAATGGATACCATCAACACAAATAACAAATGCTCACTTTCTAAATACCTAAACCTACCCCTATCTTTTCCTCACCTTTCCATTATTTCTCAGCTCACATCCCTGCTCAGTTTTTCTCTGGTCCACTCCTTCGTTTCCACATCTGTGCAAACAGAGCAGTGACCTGAACCATGCAGTGATGATAGCTTCTGCAGTTCAATGCAGAGGTTTCATTTCTGAAGCTACATGACTATTCCTGGAAGTGCAGCTCCACGGAGACCAATACTTTATAGAACCTTTTTTCACATTTGTGACATTTCTGAGAAAACTAGTTGCCTCTGAACTTTTCTTCTGCTTGATTCATTAACTTGTAACTCCCCTATTTGCTCATCCCCACCTGTCCTTCCCTTTTATCTCACCTCTGGACACCTATTTCATTGGCTACCTCATCCTTTCACTTTGTCATCATGTAACCCTAACCCTAACCCTTTCCCACACACAGTCTATTGTTTGAGCCTTTTTTCCTTTTTCACTCGTTTAACTTGTATAAGACCCTGTGAAAATGAATGCGTGAGCTGAACACAGTGTTGTGTGCCCACATTAAAGTGTAAACATATGTAGCATTGCTTGCTTACTTCAACCGTAAATTTACCACCTTGACCGTCAGTATGATTTAATAGATGCACCAATCCACATTCCTCATGCAATATGTCACAAAGGCCTTAACAAATGTGTGCATTAAAATGCACACAGAAGCCTAAGGAACTGGTACGTTATTCTTATTTAACACCACTGCTTCTCCTTTACCATCCTCTCTTTCTCCACATTTAACTTACATATTCTGCCTTCACTTCATTTTACTAATCTTTCTCAATTTTAGGATTTCACTCACATTTCTTTCCTTTTCATCATGCCATATTCCTGTCCTTCCTCGTCCTTCCTCGTCCTCCCTGCAGGGTTGTGCAGTATTGTCCTGGGCTAGAGAAATTATGATTCCTGATTGACTGACAGCAGGAGGAGATGTATTAATCAAGAGACAGTAGAAGGACTGTGTCATAATGCAAATACTTGCTAATTGAGTGTTGGACGGTGTGAATAATGACTGTCTTTTCACGCCAATGCACATAACAATAATGGGCTAACAGTGCACATTCAAAGTGTATGATACATCCCATAATACTGTTGTGCAACTTCAGTTCTTTGTCCTACAGTGGCAGGAAGAAGCAATGTCAGTATGTTTGTCACTTGATGTTTGACAGCAATTACAGGTTGTGGAAAACAAATTCTTTGGATACTTGAAGTGAAATTGGGGGTTAGGGTTAGGGTTACATTAGTTAGTTTCATCTTTTTGCTCCCTCACTTAAGTTTTGAGTCACTGAGGATGGGGGACAGACAAATTTTTGCTTTAAGATAAGCATGCTAGCTTTGATACATATCTCCATAATATAACTTACATGTACTGAAAGTAAATGTCATTTTGAAACTGATGCCATTTTGTTACTACTACTACTACTACTAATAATAATATAAAGCTTATAGTTAGGGCTAGCTCAGGGCCCAGGGTCAACTTAAACTAGCCGTTGAACCACCCCGTACCTATGCTGCTGCAGGTCAAGACTGCTGGGGGAACTCATTACTCTGACTCTGCACTGACCCTCTTCTGTCTCCCACCTCCTTTCTTCCACTCTCCTCTTCCCCTTCACCACCATTCTAGAATGACATTCTGTTCTGCTTGTGCATGTGCGAAATTTCTCTAATATTTGTCATATAAATAACTGCAGCATGTATCTTGCCCCTTCTCTCTGTCTGAGTTCTGGTGACCTGATGACACTAGATGACCCACCAATCCCCAGCGTCATAATCCACACAACCGCCTCCTCATCCTCTCCATCTCCAAAGTTTCGCCAGTTGACATCTACTCCCGGAAATAAATGGACTAATACAGCCTTATATGCATTCTTGCACCTTTTATTCTCCTTCACAAGCTGACCTGTTCACTGCTTCTCATATACTCATTGTCTGTGGATGCAACACCTATTGCTGGTCTGTCTTCCCCAGGGAGGGGGATCCCTCTTTCTGTGATCCTCCCTGAAGTTTCTGCCAGTTTTTCCCCTGTTATAAGGTTGTTGTTTGGTTTGTTTTTCTATGACAGAGGGCGTAGCAACGTGTAAATTGTAAATTGTGATGTTGGGCTAAAGAAATTACGTTGAATTGAAGTGAACTGACTTGAACTATGTGCATTTTTTATCCTAATTCAATATTGATATTAGGAAGAAAATAAGACTTAGAGTGAAAAAAGAACTACATACAATGAAGTTAGAAGGATAAAATAACGGTTTCACAGAAACATTGAAGGTTCAGAGAGGTGAAAGAGTAGTAGTATTTTATTTTTTCTAATGACAAGAAGGACATCAAATCAAACTACCAAGATAAGGAGTGAAATGGAGCCCGGCTTTTCTACTGTAACACAAGTGAGGACAAAGTGATGGCATGTGTTTAACAGAGATTCTCTGGAAAGTACGCGGTGCCTCAGAATTAGGCGGGTTGAAAACAAGAATAAAACCTGAGCTTGGTCGGCTAGTGAAAGGCCACATCCATCACATGTATCACAAACTAACAAACTGCTTTTGTAAGATGAATGCCACATGTGACCTTAAACTGTATTCAGACTCAAAGGTACATAGGATGATGGGCAATTTAACCTAATGAGTTTTCACACCATTCATCACCAAAAAAAAATTCATTCATTCATTCATTCATTCATTTTCTGCCGCTTATTCCGTTTCCGGGTCACGGGTGTGCTGGAGCCGATCCCAGCGTTCAACAGCGTTGAACGCTGAACGCAAAAAAAAATTGCATTTCTTAAGTCTTTTTTTCTCCTGCTGCCAACAGTACCCAGATCGGCAGGAAAGGAAGAAACAGTAGTTGGTCTTTTCCACTTAACTGCAGAGGGCAAATAGTGAAGGAAGGAGTAATTGAGAGCAGTTCATTAGAAGCTGATCCAGATTCCCCTTGAGGGCCGAACCAGGCTGGAGGGAATAGAATCATGCTGGGCAAAGACATATAGCCAGGATTTGCTGCAGGATTTACACCTCACTCATCAGGCACATAAGACAGGCTGACTCACTTGCTAACGCCACTGTAATCCTCACATTATTAGTTGAGTAATATTATGATGTGGGTAGGTGGGTGGGTGGGTGGAGGCTTCACTACATGACTTCTACCTCAACAATCAACCAGAAATCTGCAGTGGAACTTTAATATATCTGTGGATTCATCAAAAGAATTCACATTTACTTGCACTATGCAACATATTATTCTTAATTTCATAACATGCCTGTCACAGAGATGCATTTTAAGAATATTTTTGTATTTTTATTTTTATTTTCATGGTTGTAATTCTAATGACAGCTGAGTATCATCTGGAACTCTTTCTGTTTCTCTTTGTGTATCCCTTTAATAAGCTGTGGTTACTTATTCTTTCAGTCATTTTCTGGGGCTGACTGCGCCATACACAATCCTCATCATCACACGGACACAGGCAATGATGTGTGTAGATTCATTGATCTAAGTGGCATTTCCACTGACCGCATTTGAAATGGCATGTTAATTAAATGTATTTGTAACTTACAATGATACGTGTTTATATTCTATGTTAATTACATTGGACCATAAAAACACAACAACCATGTAGCAACATGAAGTAAATTACCCAATTTAATTAATTTTCATCATTAATTCCTATTAATAATTTAAATAGCTTTTTTATGTAGAGTATTGTTTTTTTTCTTGTAGAGTTTTACATTTGCAGCCAGTGAAGTGGGGAAAGGATTGCCTGAACTTCTCTGTGTGGTGATTTGATTTACTCTATTTGCCTTTCTGCAGCCTTTGATTAATCACCACGTCCCGGCCAATTGATCACTGCGAGAAATTTCATAATGAAATAATCAGCCACTCAAGGTAAATCTGCTGCCACTGCTGTTTTTCACCAAACTCTCGTCCAGTCCCATGTCACCTCTGCTCCACTATCATTCTCCACCTCGCCCCACTCCAAGATTCTTCATTATATATTTTCACTTTATCACAGTTAATTAAGGCCATAGAGAATAACTGTGAGTTATAATCAATGTTGATCCTCCTCGAAGTAAAGTCATATGTCCTAAATCAGGATGTTATCAACGGACTAACTAATTTATCAATACACAAATGAGACTTTGTCTAAAGCAGGGGTCACCAACGTTGTGCCCACAGTCACTCGGTAGCCCACAGGGATCTCATGAGGTGCCCACAGGCCTGTTCTAGAACTAGAACTGAACATTTGAAAATGAAACTATTCGAGAACCTCAGTGAAATAAAGTGTTGCATGTTGAAAGATCGCAGATCTCCCTTTATGTTAGAATTAGACTAGACAGAACCACCTCACCAGTCACCAATTTCCCTGCAGGTCAGTCTATGGTTCCAGGTTTTTGCAAGCTGGGAAATGAGATAAGAGCCAAGCCTGGAAAGATGATCCCGCCAGAACATTTTTGGATGTGTCAGCAGCTGTTCAGTTAGTTTTTTGTTTTTGTTTTCAAACATGCATCAGCTGCAAATGTAGTAGTTTTACTCAGCAAAAGAACAGATATTAAAAATGGTCATACAAAATGAATTTAACCTATTTTTTTCAAGTAAAAGAAAAAAAAACGCTAAAACTTAGACGTGGCCTATGACAATCATTTCTACTGTATGCTATTCAAAACTAACTTAAAGTAAAGATATTGCAATTTGTTTTTTTGGAATATTACCAACAGACTTGGAAACAATGAGGACATGCCAGGTCTTTGTTCTCTGGTTCAGCCTCAGGAGAAAATGTTTCTTGTCTTGTCTTGTCTTGTCTTCTCTAAGACAAGACAAGACAAGGGTCTTAAGCGTTGTAAGAATCAGTACTGAATGCGAATAAGGCTCTGGAAAAAGACACTTCCCTCACTCTCTGTTCTCACTCTCTAACCCCAACCCCAAAACACACATTCATGTTTGGACATTGTCTCTCTTATTATCACAGGAATGAGCAGGTAAATGAGTCCTCCAGTTTCTATTGTGTTTTCCAAAAAGAAACTGTTACGGCTCCTGTCTCCTCGCCCTCACACCAGTAGGTGTGTCGTGGGGAGTGTGTTCACCGGCGCAGACCCGCCTGCCTGCTGGAGGACCGCCCTGCCCAGCCGTGAGTGTGTGAGCAGCAGCGCGCACCTGACACCTATCTGCTCATCACTCACCTATAAGGCTTGGGTCCTCCTGCCAGTTCGTTGCCAGATCTCTCCGTGTGACTCAGTATAGAAGATAGCCGAGAGCTTATAGACCAGACGTGTCTGTTTTTGTTCAACGAGCTGTCACGAGGGCCGTTTCCCTTTTGCTGGTTCTCTCTCTCTCTCCACTCTGCTACTCCACAGACCGTGTCAGCGTTGCTGCTCCCCCATCCTGCCAGTTGTTTCCCCTGAGGAGGCTCTCAGGACAGCTGCCGAAGCCCCGGAGCTCCATCTCGGACTGTGGAGGAATTTTCTGTTTGTTTTCCCCGAGAATAAAGGGTTAGGGTTAGGGTAAACACTGCTTCTCCCACTTCCTGGCGTCTTGCGTTTGGTTCCTGCCTCAACCCGAACCTTAACAGTACACTGCAGATTCCTGTCATATCAGACAGGTTTGAGGTATGAAACACTGACCACTAACTTAAGAAATAACTTGATGTATGAACCCATGAAAAAATTGGTGAGAGTGACATCACTAGAACTTTGTCAATGAACAATGGAGTATTATAGATGATAAAGTAGCACCAGTATTATCTTCATACTGATTTCATGGGATGTATATTCATGTTAAATCATGTAATCATTGATGGAGGTTATTTTGAGGAGACATCAGGAGACACACACACACACACACCTGGGCCTGATTCATTTTTCATGTGGCCTGGGGGTGAGTGTAACACGATGCTGCAGTAAAAGAAAAAGTGGGTGAGTGAGCAAGAAAAAAAGCCCAGGAGACGCAGAGGGATTTATTTCTTCATTTGCATCACAAAAGTCATTTACACTGCAACAATACAAGAGGCAGCAAATTGAAATACGGAAGAGAAAAACTAGACCATCGTCATTTGTCAAGATAATAAATAAGAATGCAAATCGGGATCAAGTCACACATGCAGACATACACATATGTGGGCTCATGTCAACCTCAGAAATTGACAGTTACTCTTGTGGAAAAATACCATGTATTCCTTTGGTATTAAAGTTTCAAAATGCAGTCAAAAGCTTTTCCCCCGTTGCTGTTCCTTGGAAGGCTTAAAAGTGAGCATTTATAAATCATCAGTGAGCTTCTTGATGCTGAGATGTTTAGTCACATTATACAGCCTCTGCCTTCACCCCAGCTAACCTTTCAATTGGCTTTGGCTTCGCATTCAACTGGATTTCAGCACTATCTGACGTGAGATGCTTTTCCCTTCTACAATAGTACAATAGAGTTTTCTTTAATGCCATTGTGGGATTTGAGTGAAAGCCAAAACACAGCGTGAAATAGTTTCACATATAATCACTGACACATAATGTACATTTACTGTGTATTTAAACAGGCAGGACTAATAATTCATGGATATTTTTTGTATTTACTTGTTCAAGAAACTATAAAATGGACAAACATTTAAATTTAAAAAATCCTGCTGTGTATGATTGAACTCTTCAGAATGAGCAGCTGTAAGTTTGCAAGAACATGCAGTATTTACTTCCTTAACCAACTTATTCATGTGCCTGTCATGTGTTGACATGTTCTTACAGCTGTAATCAAATGGTCCTGAGGCTCTTTGAGGAGTTTGCTCACTTGCTTCACTTGATGGGGAAAGAACTAGCTCCACCACTGATTTCCTATTCTACATCTTTCATTTATCATTGCTGCATATTTCCTCATCTGTACAATACAAACAACTGAGCAGAGTGAAGGAAAACCGCTTAAATGGAATATTACAAGTTATTAACAAGTTAATTTGCTCATGAGTTCAGGGGCTTCATACAATGCAAGAGGACAAGTCTGTAGCAATAACAGTGTTTATGGGCAGCTCTTTTCGATTAGATTTAGATAAACTTTTGGGGTTCTTTTAGATCCAATGGTGTATGTCTCTGCAAAGAAAATAGATATGAACAAGTTTTAAAGATATATACTGTATTTATTGACAAACCACTACCATCACACACATATAATAAGCAATAAAATTGTGGCAAATGATTCCTTTCCTTATGCCTGAGTTCCTTGTCGTCCTTAAGTTTTAAAAGTCTCTCTGTCTCAATGGAGATAAAAATTTGACTGAAGAACAGTTTACCAAATTATTACAATTTACATCTGCAATCTGTAATCTCCATTTGGAAAGTAAAAACATATGGATGCTGCACTTGACTTGCTGACTGTAGGTTGGCGCTGCTGTCATATATTCTGTGGCTGAGGACGGAATTGCAAGAAGAATCCCTGGGCTCACTAGTGCCCCTAGTATGTGGCACTGCTACTGTGTGCCTCACGTAGCGTTCCTTCGGGTGTTTTACAATCACTCAGTACACAAATAGCGATACCCATACATACTGTTGTTGACAAAAAAGTATGGACATTTAGTTCAAATAGCAAGTGCTTGCACATTTTAATAGTGATATACAGAGAGACATCAATACCATCTCACTGCTACAATGGCTGCAGCAGTGTTTGTCCATCTCTGGTGAGGCTCAGACAGCTGGTGTCTCACCACACGTCACTTCTGTGTTTCCATGGGAAATGCAAAAATTCTAGTTATTTCGAGTAAAAATCATGTAAAATTGGTTACATTTAATGAAAAATAACTATAGAGTACAAATCTCTGGATAACTATTTGATGTATTTTTTTCCATTTTCCATTTTTTTCTGTGATCGCATATGAGGCACAGACTCACCTGCCTCACCTGACTGCACATCACTGAATAAATTTCAGTGGCTTATATCAAACACACAACATCAGGTTTGTGTGAAAATTTCATTTTAAAATTGAGTGGCAGTGCACTGCTTAGGTGCTGCAGCCCAGGTGCTCTCTCATCAAACACGAATTTTTTTTGTACTATACTTGTACTGTATAATGACAATAATTTGTCATTCCATTCCAAACTTTGCAAATCTATTCTTGTCATAAGTTGCATTTTGAGTTGCTTTGTGTTGTGTTTGGGTTTGTTTTCTCCTCCCCTCTCCAGTGGCAGTGGAGGTGTGGCCAGGCTGAGTGGGAACAATCGGTGCACCTGATCCTCATCAGCGCGCTGATTGCTCCTGCTCTTAAGCTGCACTCTGGCTTCACCCCTGCTGCCAGATTGTTTGTGCATCTATGCCAACTCTACCGCCGTTTGTTACTCACTTCTATTGTTCTTGTCCTGTTCTCTGTTTTTCTCATTCCGCTGTAGCATGCGCTTTTGGTTTGTTCGTCTCTCCCGCTTTTGAGGACCTCTTTCTGTTTAGTGTTTTCTCGTCGTTTGGTTTTGTTTCTTTTCTACGTCGTTGTCCCCTGCCCGCTCGCCACGGAGCAGGTAATTTGGCTTATTTTGCGTTTGGTTTTGACTCGGGTGTTTTCCTTGTTTTTTCCTGTTTGTGCAAAGATTAAATCATTGTTTCTCCGAGCTATGTGTCCCTCTCGTTAATAGCCTGCACTATTGGATCCACACAAAACCTCGGGCCACCACCCACCCTGACAATTCTCTTCCCTGCTGCTGCTGAGATGTAAAAGAATGATTTGTTGGATCATTAGGCCTGTTAATTATTTCTAAATGTAACAATATAAATGTTGCATTTTGATATATTTCACTCAGAGTGCTGCAGAATGGTAAACAACAAACCTTAAAGCTGATCATTTCATTCAGACATCTGTCCTCACAGAGGCTGGTAGAACTGGAAAGCAGAGGGGGGAAAATGTGATGAGGTGTGTGTGGGGGGGGGGGTGACAGTTTCAGAGGAGCAGGAATTCTGGGGGGAAGAGTAGCATTAATATTAATCACCAAGGGTGCTTGATGCAGATTTGATGTAAGCTGCAAGTCGAGACACTTCAGTCTCCCTCATCTTCCTTTTCTTCTCCAACCTCAACCTCTTCCACACAGACGTGCCTCCAGACAGCGTGTGTCCATCTGCTGAATCAAAACCAACATCAGCTCTCTTCAACTTAATGAGCAGCTTTCATTCTGCTGTCGGTTTGTAGAGTGTGGGAGGGAGAGAGAGAAAGAGAGAGAGTGAGAGTGAGTGGTTCCGCTCAGGCACAGTGAGGTGAATAGGAAGTAGCAGCGCAATAGTATGGACTCCTCAAATTACGAGGATCAAAGGGAAATTGTTTCAGAGGTGACGTAAACGGTTGCATTATACAGGTAAAGCAGCTGAATCCACAGAACAAAACGAATTCTTGTCTTTGGAGAAAGATGCAGACATGTCAACACAAACACATTTACTTAATCAGCTTAACTGAGCCTGCTATTTGTCTATTATTTATCTAACCCCTTTCTGCACAAATACAATTCTGATTGGGTTTGAGCTGCTGCTCTGATGCCTCATTTCCCATTTCGGACAATTCCATCTTTCTTTAATGATTTTTCCCACATTTATACTTCACCATAGCTTGTCTGAGCTACATGTATTGATTATTTGATGAATTTAATACCAAATGGGAACACTTGAAATGAATCGCTCTTCAGGAGCTTTGCCATCGATCGCAGCGCTCAGCAGTCACTCGTTATTGTCTGGAGATAAACCCGGATTTATGAAGTATTGGAAATACTGTTCACTGAACCATGTGCATTAGTGGGAAATATCCCGTCCATACACACACGCACACACACATATGACCAAGAACCAGACACAGTGTATACATTCATTCATTCATCTTATCCCACTTGTTCCAGTTACGGTTCACGGTTGTACTGGAGCCGATCCAAGCTGTCAACAGGCCAATGTCAGGGTCCACCCTGGACCAGTCCGCATCTGATCAGGGCCGCATGAAGAATAGACAACTATTCACACTGACATTCACACCTACGGGCAATTTAAAGTGACCAATTAAACTCAGCATGCTTTTGTAGGTGGGAGGATAGAGAACCCACGCAAACACAGGGAGAGCATGCAAACTGCACACAGAAAGATTCCAGGCCAGAAAGAAAACCAGAAAGCTTCTTACTATGAAACAATGCTCACCACTTTGTTTACTGTTTTAGATTATTTACGGTATATTTTTAAAAACAGTTGTTTATATCACCATCAGTGCTGCAAGCCCACCTGAGTGCACACTCACATGCCATCTGAGGACAAGAATGAGAGAAGCAGGAATAAATGTTTCAACCACATTCGGAGAAGGTCATAGTCTGCAGGCACTCTGGGAGAGACACACAAGGCTTGAACCTGACAGAACCGATCCACATTGACCGCCAGCACAAGCTGCAAGAGACGAGAACAACAAAGACAGTTTGTGACAAAGCTGAAGTGCTGCAGTTCAAAAGGAGTGAAATCAAATGTGACATTTTTCATTTATTTGTAAATGCCTTCTTGGCTGCACACTCACTTGAAACGACAGTTGGGCGCTTACCAACTTAAGAGGAGCTGATGTTGGAAGAGAAGGCTCCTGACAGAAGTTGTAATGAGATGGTGCATTACAGCCTCACTCCCATCCCCTCTCTCACACACACACACACACACACACACAAACACAAACGCGCACAACAACACACCCGTCAATTCAAATTTGCTACAAGAACCATTTAGTAAACATTAACTCAAAGAGAAGCTACAACCGTTTTCTCACTAAGAATTTTTCAGAGCTTACATACACTGTTCTATCACAGTCATTACACAGTAAGGTTTCTTATCTTACTCTTAGTCTTCTTATTCTCCTGGGAAAATTTACATATTTTTGTTATTATTATGCATTTTTCCTTTTATCCTCTGGACACGGTTTCTTTATGCTAAACTTAATTTTGTTGGCCAAGTACCAGAACTATGTTCTGTGACAATAAGCAGACACTATCAATTGAAACTTTATTTATATAGCATTTTCATACAATATAATGCCCCCAAATTGCTTCCAATAGTAAAACTAAATTGAAAAATCAGCAAAGTTAAATTTCCATAAAAAACAAAGTTGGCAAGTTTAGCAAAAACTAAGAAAATAAATCAGGCTTTTATCAAAGGATGATAAGAGTACAGTGAACCCTCGCTATAACGCGGTTCACTTTTCACGGTTTCGCTACTTCACGGATTTGAATAGTGCATTGCGTTCTGCATTCTGATTGGCTAAACAGTCTCTCTGCTTCTTCTCTTTCCTGTGCGTCAATGACGTTGCTGTTTAATATGTACACGTACGTAAAACAGCTTGCCAAATTTACGTTCCTTTCATTCATTCATTCATATTCTGCCGCTTATTCTGTTTCCGGGTTACGGGTGTGCTGGAGCCGATCCCAG
>JBBMJM010133772.1:0-12241 GCA_037832705.1 Centriscus cristatus
CTGTCTCCCACAAGAGTAAAAATACTGGAATGAGCCTCGATACGTGTGTGTGTGTGTGTGTGTGTGCGTGTGTGTGTGTGTGTGTGTGAGGCTGATGTGGAGAAGGTTGAAACACACACACACACACACACAGACTTTATGCAGGTTTCTCAGCGTCTGCAGTTACAGTAACTAACAAAGATTCTGTTGTTGTAAATCCAGGGGGGGTGGGGGGGGGGCCACTGGGAAGACGATGAAAGAGACGACGAGCACATTCTCTCTCTATCAGATTGACCTGTGTGTCTGTGAGCCACTGACGGCAAGAATCAGCTGACTCACGGCTCTGTGTGTGTGTGTGTGTGTGTTTTCCAGGAAACTGACGACTATCGATACTTTGACCCCAAGATGCTACGAGGCAGCGAGAGGTACGATGGTCTGATCGATCTGATCGATCTGTGATCAGGTCCTGATTCTGCTGACGGAGCAGGAAGTGACACAGACACACACACACTCGGTCCTCTCAAACAGATGTTCAGTCCTGTTGTGTCTCTGCGTCTCCTCCTCAGCTCCATTCCTCGCAACAAGAACCCGTTTCAGGAGGTGAGCAGACGTCCAGGTGTCAGACGGACAGTCACATATCGCCAGCGGCTTCATTCTATTTCACAGTCGATGTTTTAGCACATCAGACTGAAGTTTAAAGCAGCTGCTCACTCTGGTCACACACACACACGCACACACACACACAAACTCTGCAAGTCATACACGTCTGAGGACTTCTGCTACCTGTGCAGTTTTACGCTGAGTCATCAGATATTTCTCTGCTATGTTTCAGGCCATCGTGTTTGTAGTGGGAGGAGGAAACTACATCGAGTACCAGAACCTGGTGGACTACGCCAAGGTACCGTCCCACTCGTCCCGACCGTGGCTGTAAACCCACCGACTGCAGACTAACACGTGTCCTGGCTGCAGCGGTGACAGATAACAGAGGTTGTGTGTCATTAGCAGGTTTTTGTTTGATAGAATCTGCAGCAGAAACAGGAGCTTTGACTTAGAACAACACCGACACTCGTTTGACTCGTCGCGCTTCATCAGCAAAGAGCAAATGAAAACGTGCCGCTGGCGACGGAGATCAGAGTTTGAGCTCAACGAGAAGTTGAGTCTGTTTGCTGGATTAAAGACGTTTGAGAGGAGAAACCGTTTGAAGATGAGATTAGATCAGGTCAGATCAAATCACCTGTGATCAGACCAGATGAGCCTCTGTAGTCCATCACTCCATTTTTGTTGTCTTAAATATCTTGGACATTTTACAATAGATTGGGTTTTTTTCTATGTGTGTGTGTGTTCAGTCCAAACAGGGGAAGAAGATCGTTTACGGCTGCAGTGAACTCTTCAACGCTGCTCAGTTCATCAAACAGGTGCAGAAACGTCACATCGTCATGTCAACATCATTAAAGGAGCAGTTCGCCTCTTTACTCTGTTTCTCCTCCGCAGCTCTCTCAGCTTGGACAGAAGTGACGGACGCGCCGACGAGATGTGAAACTTTCCCAAGTTGTTTTATATATAAACCCTGTAAATGGATCAAACTCAATGTGTCTCTGTCCCCCAGCACAAATAAAAACTGACTGTGTGAACTCACCTGACATTCTTAACTTCATTTTACCTCATTTCAAGTGTTTGACAAACTCTTCATCAGATCCTCAGCACGTTTCTGCATTCAGATTCAGATGAAGATGACGGCAATTGTGGCAACACACACACACACACACACACACCAGTCATCACTTAAAGGCAACCTGGCACCGTGTGGTACAACAGTACTGCTGCCATGTTCCTCCACCGCTGCAGCACCAAAAACAAGGAGATCAGTCTGAGGATTATGTCATCATGGTATTTTAATCTCCGTGTGTGTGAGAGTGTGTGTGTGTGTGTGTGTGTCCTCATAGATTTTCCCTCGAATCATTTCAGAAACCTGCTGCAGTTTCTTCGCTCTGGTTCGTCCTCGTTTTCTCCTTGGGCAACTTCAGATCGAACAGAGGTGGATCTCGTTTTTGTTCATCGGGATCTTTGGCTCTCGCTCTCGCCACCCTGAGGTTGACAGAACTGTCGGTGTCTGTTGAGGAGCTTCGATGCAGGACGAGTTCCAGCTGTGAACGTTTGACCCCGACGGACCGTTCCAGCATCTTGTGGTCTGAAAGACTGAAGCCTTCTTTCACTGAGTTTGTGGCAGGAATGTGATATATTCTCCTTTTTCCTCTGAAATGTGTGTGAGCTGAGCAGAGATCTGCACACCCAACAATGAAAACACAAGCACGTGGGGTTTCAGCGTGCGGTCGCACGCTCCCGGTGCTAATCCCACTCTCCGTGTCAGCGAGGTCGCCTCTGTTATGTTGACTTTATGACCCGCCAGCTGAAATAATGAGGAGAGGGGGGAGGAGGGGGGGAGTGAGTGGAGGAGATGGAGAAACAGAGAGATGGAAAGGAGGATGTGAGAAGGAGGATAGGACGATCAGAAAAAGATCAAATCGGACCTTTGCTAGCGGGCTAACACATTAGCATGTTTATAGAACTGTTTCTTGTCATTTAAAAAAAGTAAACTGATCATATTTACTTATCATAAATGTCAATGTCTTTTTTTTTGTTTTGTTTTTTTTTAGGGCCATCCCACTGGGTTCTCCAGCTGGTTGCAGTATCAGCCATAAGCCCCGCCCCCTTCAAACGGGTACACGTCTTACCCGTCTCTCGGTTTCTGCCCTCAGGTGATCTGACCTGACCTTCAGTACCAAGCACAGCGATGTCGCTTGTACCTGGAATGACTTCATCTTTGTAAGAAAACAACTCGCTGCTGATCTTCAAGCTCATCGTCGATCGTCAAGGGCTTTGATGACATTTCGACCTCTGGACGTTCTTTCCCATATTTCATCCCTTTGCTCACGTTTGATCTGGATTCATATGTGAAAGTCCCATCCCTCCGCAGACCTGATGGAATGCGACTGGAGCCGATGTTCTGGGCTCTGGTGTTGGTGCTGTATGAAGTGAAGAATTGTCCTGCAGTCACCAGGGGTCCCTGCCCTCTCCACATCTCACCGGTGGACAGTTTCCTCCTGGTGGTAGGGAGGGGGGCGCATCCAGAAATACTTTTTGTTCTTCTCTCATCGTTGTCCAGGAGAATGCAGCTTCAGGATGCATTTGATCTTTGGTCAGCAGAAACACAGGAAATAGATGCAACATCATCGGACGCCTTCTAGTTCCTTCACATCTCTGAGGGAACATTTCATTCTGTTTATAGCGTCAGTACTTTTTCCAGGTGTGGATACTGACAGATGCCATCTTGGATTCTCCCTGATTAGGACGGCGTTCCTTCGGGCGACATTGGGACATTTTCTTGTGTCAAACAGTTTATTTTAAGTTTTTCACATGCAGCTTAACAGCGTTTGTCTCACTGAGTGAAGAGTGAAGAAAAGAGCAAAGAGAGAGTGTGTTTGGTGATAATCGATGTGAACATGTCACACTGACTTCGTGACGAGAAGTCGTTCAAGTGACAACAGGAAATGTCGAGACTGAACTTGAGCAAACTGAAATGCCTCTTCACACTAAATCTCCTCTGATCTCTGTTCTGGTCTCAGTGTTCGTGTGTTTCTTCAGGGTTCAGGGTTCATTAACAGGTTTAACAGTCTGGAAAAAAAGAACTTTACACTCAGTGTTTCCTCGCCCACTTTTCATCCGGCAGATAAAACTGAGCTCCCACGTTGAGCGGCCGGCTGCTGACAGTCACGAGGAGACACGTCACGGCGACTAGTCTGAGTGTGTGTGTGCGTGTGTGTGCGGATGTGCATGGCTGCTCCTGTACGCGTGGACGTACACGTGCAGGTCTGAAAGACCACACGTCTTTGTGTTTATCCCTTTGTGCGTAAAGAACACTGAGAAGGTCCAGGAGAGGTGTTAGCTTAGCTTAGCACAATGACTGGAGGCGATGGGAAACTGCTAGCGTCCAAATGAACGTGAACGCCGGAACGGAACGGTCAGGTCGCGTGAAGGATTTTATTCACATGGAAGGTTACAGCTGCTTATTGTCCATCACATGGACGACGTTAGCAACGAGCTAGTGAGCAATGAATCAGTGTGTGAAGGCTGACGGTTGAGCATTTCTGCATCCGTGTTGAAGTCTGTGTTTTCATCAGGAAATGACATCACAGCGCGTCTGATACAACTGGAACGCTCCATCATTCGCTTTGCGTCACTCCAGTTCATCTGAGCCAATGTTCCCATGCTACTTGTGTCCAACATGTCACGTCTGACATGGTCTTGGGTCAGAGGTCAGCCTCATAAGCCCCGCCCCTTTGTCCGTCTGTCAGTCTGATTGGCTCCTGTCCTGACCTCCTCCGACTGTGTTCACACTTTGACTCTATAACATTCAGGGAGCACGCTGCCATACTGTGTTTCACCCCAAGGACTCAAAAACAGGCTAATAGTAGAGACAAGGTTTAACGGGCCAGAGATAACACGGTGTCCGGTCGTCGGTACAATGGCGTGTTTGTGCGGCGAGGACGCTGACACACATAGATCGGGTGTCTGCTGGCTCCGTCTGAAACTGCTGTGAAAACCAGGGGAAGTTCTCGGAGCATTCACACTAATCCAGGTGGAAGACGATACCGGCGCATTGATTCAGATCTGTCTCCTGCAGCCAGACGCCGGCCTGAGTTCGTCCCTATGAAAGTCAGAGACGTTAACTAGTTCATCAAGACAATCAGAGCACAGGAGGGAGACAGAGAGACACTCACTGTCTGTCCGTCCGTCTCTCCACCTGTGTGTCGTGTCTGTGTTGTGGCTGCATTCCTCCCTGAGACTGGTCTCAGTTATCCAGGTGCATGCTGGGATGTGGCCAAGCTGAATTCCTGCTGCGTACCTGCGCTCAGGTTGTGTCCTGTCCGATCTGTAACCATCAACTCGTCGCTCCGCCCACAACAACCACGATGATGGAGCAAAACTTCAAGGGAATGTCTGAGGTCTCGTTCGTTTGAGGATCATCACAGGAGGCAGTCACGCGCCAAGATGCAGCTGCCCGTCTGTCTGCGGTGGATGCTGACCTGTGAAGACGCGTTCTGACAAACAGCAGAATTCATCACGTGTTCATCAGGAACATAAAACTGCAGCTCAGGTTGTTTCTGAACTCCACCAACCTCCACACCAGAAAACCTTCTTTTGTCTCCTCACGTTTCTGGTGTTCAGGAGTTTTCTTGAGTCTTGACAGAACAACAACAACAACAACAACACGAGTTTGTGAGTCTCATGTCTCAGTAAAATGACGTTGTCAGTCTTTCCTGTGATAGTTGTATGAATAAAAAAAGCTGATTCAGCAGTGACAGGAGTAAGTCCTTTTCTTTCATTGATCCATCGTCTTTCACTCTGTGAACGTTCCTATGAGTCCTTTTATTGTCCGTGATGATGTTGATGTTGTATCAGTTTACAAACCCGATCAGTTCATTGATAATCAATCAGAATGTTCCGGCACCAAAAAGGATCCTGATTCTCAGGTCGGCAGCTGAGTGAAGCTCCTCCCCCTTCTCTGCAAGGTGTGTGTGTGTGTGTGTGTGTGTGTATGAGAGAGAGAGCTTATTTAAAGGGCCGACCCAGCAGTTCCTGAGCATCATCTTACCGCCTGCTGCTTCCAGGGAATAAACGGAGCCTTTTCTGCAGGAGGGAAACAGTCAGTAAGTGTACTGACTTTCTTTGGAGCTGCTGACTGATTCAATGTCCTCACTTCCTGTCAGGCTGTTTCACTGGTTGGTTACTGACAGTGATGGCTGGTTACTGACTGAAGAAAGATTATTTACTACCTGGTCCACTGGTTTGCAGACTGGATGGCCACTTCACTGTCAGACAGGGTCGTGATTTTTTTTTTTTTTTTTAAACTGGCTGTTTTTTAGTTTTAGCGGCGTACCTGTTCTTTCCCAGTCAGCTGATGTTTGACTCCATGCTTGCTGCCTGTTTCACATCGTGTGTCAGACTCAAACTGACTGATGGGTTTCATCTCAAGTGGAAACATTTTTTTGTTCACAATAACGTAACCATCAGTTCACAGTATTTGGGGCTGATTTAGTGTCTGAACATGAACCAGCCAGCAAACTCGCACACGTTTGTAAACCAGTCAGTATTTGATCGTTCACAAAACCTACATAGTCACAGCAGCGCTGTTCGTCATCAAGATTAATCTCATTTGTCACATGACTCTGTTGGTTTGTTTCTGTCGGTCAGAACGAAAATGATTCTTGACAGTAATCAGGTTTCATTGTGTTTCAGAAATGAATCGACTGATCGTTCTGCTGACGACAGGTGAACTGATTCCACTGGAGTCTGATGGTCGTTCTACCTCCGGGTTTCATTCATCTCTCTCTCTCTCTCTCTCTCAGGTCTTCTCTTCCTTCTCTCGTCATCATTTGGCTCAGAGTCCAGCAGTGAGTCCTGAATGTCCTCAGTTTGTTATCAATCAAATCTGTTCAAGTTGTTAACCTTCAAGTTTACGTCACATTAACTGACCCTCGGTTTCAAACTGGATGATGCTCCCAGACGATGAGAGTTGATGGAGACTGAACAAACACCGTTGTTGTTGTTGTTGTCGTCAGTGTTCAGCCCAGTGACCTGTTTGACCCGAGGAGTCGACCTGACGGAGGACGCCGTCCTCGTCCTGTGTCCTCCTGACTGCAGCCGCTGGAGGGTGTCCGTGTTCGGGACGGGCGTCTACGCCTCCATCTCCTCTGTGTGCGGAGCCGCCGTGCACAGGTACACCTCCTCAACCCCCCGCAAATGCAAACAGGTGAAAACGTGACGCTGCCGCGTGGACGCCATCGCTACTCCGCCGCAGGCGCCGCCAGCAGCTGCAAACGTGACATAATGAGTCCCGCAGAGAGCTGAACCTCAGGGCAACAACAGCATGAAGGAATGCGGAGGAGAGACGGATTAACCCCCAATGACCTCGTGTTCCTCCGCACAGGAAACACGCCGAACACCTCGGCCTCATCTTCATCACCCACGTTTGTCAGGGACATTTTACGAGTGATGAGACCTGAATTTCATTTCAATTATTTCGTACTTGTTTGTCTAACAAAGTCATTTCCTGTGGGTGTGTCCCAGCTGTGTGGCCACGCCCTCTTTTTGAATGAATGATGATACATCATGTTCTCCAGGGATCTGTGAACTGTTTGAAGTCAAGGATCACCAATGTGCTGGTCAGAGCCCCTCGTTCATATATGTGTGTGTGCGTGTGTGTGTGTGTGTGTGCAGGGGAGTCGTGGGCCCCGCTGGCGGTCCCGTCAGGGTTCACAGGCTGCAGGGCCGACACAACTACATGAGCTCGTACGCTCACGGCATCCACTCCCAGGCCCTGTCCCGCTGGACCGCCTCCTTCAGCCTCAGCAGTAGGTGGAGCCGTTGAGATGATGCACGGATTGGTCTGTTGATTAATTAGCTGACGCAGGTGGGCGGGGGCCGCGGACGTCTCGTGTCTCAAACGGGAGGCTCAGATTTGTGTGTGTGTGCGTTCTCAGAGCCCATTCAAGCTCCACAGGAGTTGAGCAGCGACTGGAGCGCCACAGCGCTGCCGGCCGCTGAGCAGCCAGGTGACGTTCATGTTTCCAAATACACACACCTTAAAATGAGAGGTGTGTGAAAATACAATACAATACGTGTGTGTGTGTGTGTGTGTGTGTGCTGCTGCAGTGAAGAAGCCTGTGAAGAAGCCATCAGTGAAAAAAGCACTAACAGGAGGAAATAAAGGTACTGTGTGTGTTTGCTGGTGAAATAATACTCCATGATTCACAGTGTCAATGAGATGAGTCGTGTGTGTGTGTGTGCGTGCGTGCGTGTGCGTACACACAGACTGTCAGATGGACATCGCCGTGGTGATTGACAGCAGTAACAACATCGGACAGCGGCGGTTCAACTTACAGAAGAACTTTGTCACCAAACTCGCCTCCATGTTGAGAGTCGGACCAACGGGACCACACCTGGGCCTGGTGCAGGCCAGGTGAGACGCACACAGACACACACACACATACACACACATCACTCATACACACATCGAGCTCCTCCCTCTCCCCCGACGGAGAACCAGCCACCTTCAGAGGAAAAGCTCGTCTCAGCTGCTTGTACCCGAGATCTCGTTCCTTCGGTCACGATCCAGTTCTCATGCCCATCAGTGACAGTCGGAACAAAGACTGACCTGAAGATCGAGAGCTGCTCCGATTCTCGAGCCAACTCACGCTCCAGATGAGTTTCTGCTTTCAGTCGCTGGTTTGAAGAAGCTGTTTGTTAATATAGGAAATCATTGTTCAGTTTAGACTCCAACACACTCCAAGTGTCTTCACGTGATTTTCCGTCCTTTGTAACTGTTCATCATCATCATCATCATCATCATCATCCATTCACACAGAATTTTGTCTGTAGCCCCGCCCACTCATCTGAATGTGATGACTTCTGTGTGTGTGTGTGTGTGTGTGTGTGTGTGTGTGTGTGTGGGTGGGTGGCTGGGTGTGTGTGTGTACGTGCGTGCAGTGACTCCCCCAGAACAGAGTTCATGCTGACCAACTACACGCAGCCTAAAGAGCTGGTGTTTGCTATCAAGGAGGTCACACATCTTGGAGGAAACACCAACACAGGTAGGATGAACACACACACACACACACACACACATACACACAGCACACACTGAGGAGTGTGTGTGTCCTCAGGTAAGGCCATCATGCACACAGCTGAGACCTTCTTCACCCAGGAGAGCGGTGGGAGGCGGGGCCACCCGCGGGTGATGCTGGTGCTGATTGACGGCTGGCCGTCTGACGACCTGGAGCAGGCGGCCATGTTGGCCAGAGAGTCGGGAATCAACGTGTTCCTGGTGTCTGTGGCCAAGCCGGCGCCAGAGGAGCTGGGGATGGTGCGGGACAAGGACTTCCTGAAAAAGGTGCAGAGTCGCTGCAGCTGCAGGGTCAAAGGTCAGCCGACCACGAAATGATACGACCCATCTTCTCGTGTTCTCACCTGCAGGCGGTTTGTCGAGACAATGGCTTCTTCACGTATCCGATCCCCAGCTGGTTCAGCACCACCAAACACGTCAAACCCCTGAGTCAGAGACTCTGCTCACTGGACGGCCTCATGTGCAGTAAGACCCCGCCCAGACGACACCCAGAGAGCAGACGCGAGAACACACCGCTGACGTGTGTGTGTGTGTCTTTCAGGTAAAACCTGCTACAACTCCGTCAATATCGGCTTCCTCATTGACGGATCGTCCAGTGTTGGTGAAAGCAACTTCCGGTTGGTTCTGGACTTCCTGGCAGGAATCGCCAGCCAGTTTGACATCTCAGATGTGGGAGCTCGCATAGGTCAGTGGGACCAGATGGAAACGACGGACCGTGACCATTAATGACTGATGATTGGCTGACCAGTGGTGTGTGTGCATGCGTGCGTGTGTGTGTGTGTGTGTGTGCGTGCGTGTGTTGCAGGTGCTGTGCAGTTCACCTATGACCAGCGTCTGGAGTTCAGTCTCTTCGATCACCCCAACAAAGATGACGCCATCAATGCACTGCGGAGGATCCCGTACATGAGCGGAGGAACGGCCACCGGGGGCGCCATCAGCTACACCACTCAGAATCTGTTCAGGTACGGCCACGGCTGCTAGTCTGGGGGAACCACACGTGTAGTCTGACCTTTGACCATTTTCCTCGCCATCAGCTGCTAGTTGTACCTGTGGTTACCATGGAAACCGACGTTCAAATCACCACTCTCTTCCAGGCGAACAGGCCCAGGGCGGAACTTCCTCATCGTGGTGACAGACGGCCAGTCGTATGACGACGTCAGAGGTCCGGCAGCGGCTGCACAGAAACAAGGTGTGTGTGCGTGTGTGCGTGTGCGCGCGTGTGTGTGTGTAGTCTGATGACTCTCTCCCATCGACCAATCAACAGGCATCACCATGTACTCAGTGGGCGTGGCCTGGGCACCTCTGGACGACCTCCGATCGATGGCATCTGAACCGAAGGACAGCCACACCTTCTTCACGCGGGAGTTCACCGGGCTCGCCGAGTTCATCCCACCGCTGGTGCGAGGAATCTGCCGGGACTTCACGGAGAACAACTGAACCCCGTTCGTGAGGAGCCTCGGCGCCGTATTTTAACGTAACGAAATCTGACAACGAAATGCTTCACGTATGCGTCACGTTCCAGGTGATAGAACAGGTCAGACAGACTCACTGTAAATACACACTGCTCGCGTGAAACACACACGTCACACACACAAGCTGTTTGAACCGACCGGCCATCACCATCATCATCATCATCATCATCATCATCATCACAGGGCAGAGAATCACTGACATCTGCACGACTCTCAAACGTGCACAAAACTGCTAATGCTACGTTAGCCGGCTAATCTTACACATTTGATTCAGATTTCTTTCAGAAAAGGGACAAAAAACAGTTGGTTGAACATCAAGAAATGATCAGAATATGAAAGAAATGTTGCAGCAGCGGAGGCTTGAAAATGATAAAGTGAACGTCGTCGTTCGACATGTTGCTGCTCGTAGGTTTGAGGAATTAGTAAATCTCCATGTTGTGATTTCAAATCAGAAAATGTTTTTCGAGCAGATTAAATGTTTCCTGATAATTTTCCTCATTTTACAGACATGCGCTTGTAAATACTGCAAGGAAAACAAAATACTAAACTTAGGAACGATACAATTATTTAGAAATTGTACGTTGTTACATTTTAGTTAGAACATTTTGCCTCTGGATCAATTATTTAACCAAATATTTCAACTTCCTAAAATAAGAGATGTGATGAACGAGTGACTGAAGGTTCTTAAATTCACTGCTGTTTTGTTTCTTCCTGAGCGTCCAAACAGGAAGTGACTTCATCAGGACTTTAGAGAACGGAACTTTTCCAGGTCACGTGTGTGCATGAAAAATATGTGTCAAGTATCAAGTTCAGAAAAAAAAATATCTGGTCGGTCTCAGGATGTAAAACAAATGTATTTTGGACACAGAAGTTTAATCATTTTAGTCTGATTTGATCAACAGAAAGGTTGTCGTCTTTCACACACACACACACACACACAAACACACCAGTTGTAACAAGATTTGAACGCGTTCATTGTCTCACATCATTTCAAATCTATCAGGTGATTTTTTTTTGTTCGAACCAGTTGAAACTAAATTTGTTTACAGGTTTCATGCTGAAAAAACACTTTGATCGATGTTATATGGATTAATAACTGATAGTGACGCCTTTACATAACATAATTTATTATCTTTTATCAAACACAGACATCTTCAGACGACTTTGTCCTGAGTTGAGTTTTCTTCCACAAATCAACAACTTCAGCTGTAATTTAAAGAACTTTTCATTTCACAGCAGCTTTAATTGATTTCATTCGATCTGGAAAGGTGATTTACATTTAACAAACTTTTCATAGAAAAGAGCAGAAGTGAAGAAAGTCAGTCTGAACAAACTGATCGCTGAAGACAAACTGCAGGTACATGGGGAAATAAACTGGTTTTGTTCCGGTTCTTTACAACTGGTTCTGTTCTGGTTCTGTGTCTGTGTCATTCAGACATTTGAGGATCAAATGGTGCTTCTGTCCTTTTTCTGTATTTATTACCTGCTTTTCTCTTTTGCATCTGAAAATAAATCTTTTTTTTTTACAGTTGAAATCTCTTCTTGCCCCAACACACACACACACACACACACACACACACACACACACACACAGCTAGTTTGAGTCACGGAGGAAAACCTTGATTTCCAAAAAACACCTCTTCATGCATCAAGTAGAACATATCGTTCCCTCAATGAGTCCGGTTCATGCATTCATCAGCTGTGTCCTATAAACATTTACATCTTATGAGGTCTAAACCAATATACTAAGGATCCGAAAGAGAGAAATGATCCCAGTGCCTTTAATGAAGGTAATTAATGTAAACAAGTACCTTTAATTACCTTTAATTTATGTATTTATTTCATGGGAACCACTTCCAAAATCCGAACAGACTGTGGAACAGAAAATGTCACCATGGCCGAAATGCAGAGGTGTTTGAGATGGAGTACTGACCACCACCACATCCGAAATTGCTTTATTACTGGGTCCAGTAATCACAATCAGAGGATAGAAAGCTGGTGGGCCTTCTTGAGAACCCACCATGAACAAAACAAGATGAATCATTTCCAAGAACTAAAAGACAATGACTGCTTCTCTGGACACTTTTTGGACAAACAATTGATATTG
>JBBMJM010133783.1:0-12240 GCA_037832705.1 Centriscus cristatus
CACACACACACACACACACACACACACACACACACACACACACACACACACACACACACACACACACACTTCTTTGCGTTTGGTTTCGACCAAATACCTCGGTCGATGTTAGCTCTTAGTGACGTCAGCATTCCCTCGGAAACGAGGGTCTTGTACAACGCTCCTTTGCAGCTCCTTTCTGACTTCCTGGAGGCGCGGCCCTCTGTGCCAGACTCCTTCCTCTGCCCCTCCTCTTCCTCTTTGGGCTTACCAGGTGAAGCACAGCAGGAGACCATGTGGGCTTCTTCCGCGCTGCCCTCGACCTCTGTGCTTCCCACAGCTGTGTCTCCTGCTCCAGTCTCAGGACTAATGTCCATCTCCTCCACCTTTGTTTCTGATTGGCTGCACTTTTTACCGTCCTCATCCGTCTCCTCTTTTTCTTTGGCGAAGGTCTTGACTTTAAGTTTGCCCTTCTTTTTGGGCAAACCGGCGCTCTCGTCACCAGCATTGCTCTGGGTCTTCTTCTTGGGCTTCTCCTCTGAATCCCTCCACACTCCTTTGGCCACAGAGTCAATCGTGCTGAAGACACTGTCGACATTCGACTCAACCACGTTACACTTCTTGGTGATCTTCTTCGCTGGACACAGAGCGTCGTCGTCATCAGACTTGGTCGCCTCTTTCTTCTTGCCCTTCTTTTTGACACATTGATTTTGGCTGCTGACGTGTGGTGAAGTGCCATCAGTGGAGGTAGAAGTGACCGGAGAGAGTGCAGGTTCCAGGGCTGATGCTTGAGACGGAGTCAGATCACCATCGGCTTTCTCCTCCCCCTCCTCCTTGATCTGAGACTTGACTATCATTTGCTGGAGGGAGGCAGAAGATGAGCCGTCTTCAGGCTGGAATACCGTGTCTATGTTTCCAGCTTCAGACGCTAAACACATCTGAAGAACGACAAAGCAAACAAATAGGAAATGACAACCAACAACAGGAAGGTCACTTTGATGTTTCATTGACAGCAGCACTGAGAATCTGTTAATTCCTTATCTGTAATTGCCAGTTCCTGCCGAGTCAACGCGTGTTGCTGCCTTGGGCACAGAGAAGCTAACTCATAACTCTCAGTACTGAGGTGGAAAGACCCTGACAGAACAATGGAGACTAGAATTTCCATATAAGCAGAACAAAAAAAATACTTCTGCTTGGATAAATATTAATAACATTTTAACCAATGTAAATATTCAATTCTGTCAACAAGGTGCCCTAAAATAATTAAAGTGGGTGAGATGGGAGATACTGTTATTTTGTTAGGGGAGAGATATGGTTTGTATGTTTGTGGTGTTTGATTTAAATGTTGTGTTTCATGTTACTTGTCTTATTTGTATTAAAATAAAAAAATATATATACTAAACTTAATAAAAAATAAATAAATAAATAAATCCATGTATCCGAAATGGAAAGGGTTCAGCCTTCAATCAACACAAATCCTCGGTAATTTTCCTGTAAAGCTGCTCGTGTTAAGACTCAGATACATGACACAGGGAAGGCAGACAGAACACAACTGACCTCAGGCAGTGACTTTGTCTCAACCTCGGCACATGTCTGCAGCTGACTTAGTGACTTTAGAAGGACCATGGATGTTTTCATACCATGTTAAGTATCAGTTCACAACAGAGCAAACAGGCAGGCCCTGTGTGGACTTACCTCCGCCAGCTGGAAGAGAGCCGACTGTCGGCATGGTTTTCCTTCAGGCGTCACAGACACAGATGTCTGTGAACAGACAGTAACACACTGTTATTTCTTGGTCTTTTCTGACGTCACAACATGCAGCAAGACACATCCTGCAGATACTGGTGATGGCTGATGTTTGTTTTTTTAGATTCTATACATTGATATCTACATACGCAAAACTGAAAATTTGTTTCAAGATAGATATGCACTGTTCGCACTTGTATGAATTTATTTGGGGATTTTTGTAAATGACATGAAACGAAATACAGAAACCATTCTTGCTAGTTGATTAACAACAAATAAAAACGTTTTCTGGGTACGAGTCAATGAAATGGGCAAAAAAAAGACCTGAAAATACAGTAAAAGTTTATATTCTGTACTTACAGGGACCTTAGAGTTGGTCAGAGTTACAGACTGAACATCCATCACAGTACGGACAGATGGGTCGGATGTATACAGACAGTGATTTAACTATCATCATACCTCCGCCAGGGGTTGAAGGGCAGGCGTCGCCTTGCCTTTGGTGACATCAGACACTCCTTTCTCTATCGTCTCAGGCAACATCTGGAGATACAAACATGATCAAATAACACATTAGTGAGAAGTAAAGGCAACTAATCGACCCTTTATCCCTCAATCATGAGATACTGAGGAGAGATGTTACACAAGTAGATTGTGATAGGGACCCCGGTCAAACAATAGCGAACCAAAATTTGTGGACGGAAAAAGATGATGATAATAAATGTGTTGGATGCTGAGCCGCTTATTATTGAATGAATAGAATTAGAATTACTGCATCGCCATACACTGATGTCAATTGTACACATTAAATCTAACTTGACATGACTGTAACAAGAACGTCAGAAGACACCTCTTCCTTTTCCTCTGCAGGGGAGTTCCCTTCATCGGCTGTGTCAGGTGAACTGGGCTTGGTGCTGGAGGGAACCTGTGGAGGCATTATACTTGTTAAACATCACTAACAAGAAACCCAGACAACATTGGATTACGTCAGAAAGCCTCTGAGGACACCTGGTGGACACATGCTGCAGTAGCAGGACCGTCACCTACCTCCCTGGTGGTGAGGGCATGTTCCCCAGCTAACAGCAGCATGCTAAGGCCTCCCATCTTTGTAGGATCTGAAAAAGAGTCGCAGCAGACACAGAATCAGCGCTGAAAGCTTCAATGACCCTCGTGCCTGTGCTTCTGTTGGCGCGTATACTCACCTGCCATGGCAAAGTTTAACTGTGGCATGTTGTCGGTTTGTGGCGTTTTTTTGGCAGTGGCGGAATCCTTGGATGAATTGGATGAGAAACACCAGACTTTCTTACGCTGGCTGCAAACTGCCTGACATGTGGGGCTCTTCACTGGTTTGCTGGTGGTGGGACACCACTTGTAGCCTGGGTTTGCCTTCATAAAGGCATCTTTGTACTGAGGGGGTGGGGGGAGAACGGAGTTGACACTTAGATTTAATGAACTGAACCATGAAGCTCTGACATAGAAATATATAATCACATTTTTTTTGTTTGTTTCTTCGGTGCATTTGATGCCTAAATGAAAGGCATCATTTTTATCAATATTATTATTATATATTCTTCTTGACCTCCTAGTGCGTTGTGGTGCTGTTTTCTGAGCCGTCCTGCGGAGAGGAAGCTACAAACCCACAGTTCACAGCAGATATCTGACCTGTCACTCTGTCAAACCTCGAGGACTTCATGTTAGAATCCAAAATGCCGTCCGCAGCGAAGCATAAACTTTTATTTGACTGTGATGGTATCACTATGGTGCTTCATGTCCAATTCAATGACCTGTACACACAGTCACACACCTGTTCTATTTGTTATCAGTGGGAATGTTGTTACAGTGTACCGGTAGTTGGACGCTGAATACCAAGGAAAGTGAAAGTCCGTCACTGGAAGTTATGAACTCGGACATCTGCTACAACTGCCGCTTCTGCTGTACCTGTCTGAAAAATCCAGTTTTGTGCCCTGACAGCATCTCTAGTCGAATTCAATATTCCTTTTGAAATGACCTGCATTTTCCCCATTGGCCTTGACTTAGATTTGTTTCGCCTGTCTTCATTGGTCCACTGGCTGCATTAGCGGTGTGGGTGGGACTGTGTTTTGGTTGAAACATTTCATAAATAAATATAATATATATATATATATATAAATATAAATAAATGAATATAGAAAAATGTATATAAGAACAAATATGTTATATATAAAAAAAAAAGTTCAACTAAATGTTTTTTAAAAAGCACAGTTTGTGTGCTCACTCACCTCCTTGGCCATGTCTGTGTATTTCTGCTTCTCTTTGGGCTCCAGCACAGCCCACCAGTCAGCCAGGATCTTAGTGGCGCCACGGTTGTCCAGGCGAGGGTGTTCCTGTCGCACCAGGGAGCGGTGGCGCTTGCAGAAGAGGAGGAACGCATTCATCGGGCGGCGCGCCCGCTGTTCGTTCGAATCATCTTCCACCTCCTCTGCTGTGCCACCACACTGCACCTGGGACACCTGGTCCTGGTCACACAGCGGCCATTTGTCAACCATCTCCTCCAGCTCCTTCATGTGAACTGGCAACCAACCAGCAGACACACTCACCTTCTCCAGCTCCTCTTCGTCCTCCTCCTCCTCCTCTTCGGAGAAATCCAGGGTCTTTTTGGAAAGAAGAGGATGCCACTGCAGGCATTTGCGTTTAGGGCGCTTGCCAGTGACCTCCCCTGGGGCAGGAAGCTCCTTACCCCTTCCTCCACCTTTCATGGTACTACTGCACCTGAAAAACAACAAACTGGTCAGAGCACTGACCGCATGAGGAGCAGTGGCACACTGAGGCAGCTAATGACCGGGAATGAAGGCAACAAAACTGGCCTGGTGCTGAACATGAGCTGTGAATGTTACAAACAATCCAGCCCCCGGGATTGATTTTAAGACAGTGAAAGTTACATAGAAAACATCAATTTATCAATGTCAGTAACTGCTGTTCCTGTTCCAGTGTTTCAGTTACACTGAGAACCAGAGATCAATTATTTGTCTCCTTCTGCTTTAGTTTGTGAGGTGAATTATTTCAGGTCTGGATCACTACACACATAAAATGATTTAAAAATGAAGTTTACTACATGTTTCAGTTACATTTCTAAATGTTCTGTGCCTTTGAGAATCCACTATAAGCTGTAGTACCACTGAGGTCTGAGGCAGCTGCGTATCTTGCCACCATCAGCGTGCAGAGTGAATGAATAATGGATCTAATGTAAAGAGTCTTTAAATGTCCAGAGAAGCGCTGTATAAAGTTGATGCATCATTCACAAACTTCAAGTGTTGTAAATGGATCGTCCATTCATTTACACACTTTGGAAATGTACTGAACAAAAAGGGAACTACTTGGAGTTGTTGATATTTACAAGTTATTTACCTTCCTGGTCCAGTCCACTTGAGATCAAACTGTCCTGAAGGACTTTGACGCCCCTGATTTCTGCTCTGCAGCTTGGATATTTATAATTTTTCATGCTATGGAGCCCCTCTGAATTATAGTTTAGTAATGATTCGCTTCTGTCAGTGAAGTGACATGTCCCCAAGCTGTATTATTACAAACGCTGGACCAGAATGTGGATTTTCACAGATCTAAGGAGGTTCAGATTACTGCTGTATGACCCACTTCAGGGTCATTGTAAGTTTGATAGTCTGACCTTTGAACTGTGAGACTCTCATACATGTAACGTGTATTTTACCTGTAATGAGCAAAAACACCAAAGCAGCTCTTGGGTTTAACTGAGCATGTTTTATAAAGATAAGGAAGTGCCGACGAGGAAATACTTTGTACGTGGGGTGTTCAAGTGTACTTCAATACTTTTAAATACTTTTAAAGTTTGTAATAATGAGCTTAGAAATGGCTCACATAGACTACTTTGTCTTGTCATGATATAGTTTAATGTTGGAGAGGAACGTACAATGAAATGAACACGTGGAAATGTAACAGACGTGAGATTGAAGTACAAAGCTGAATGAACCCGTGAAAGCTACGTGCCCGTTTGATTAAACGTGAGAAAAGGTTGAAATTATCTGCCAGAATTTACTTAGTGAATGTTTTTTTTCCTACTGGGAGAGCTACGGGCAAAAGACATTGAATTAATTAATAGCACAAGATAGACATAGATATTCCAACTGTCACACACTCTCACACACACACAATTAAATATCATGTCACCATCCATGGAGATCATGTGATCCTATCATTAAACTCTAACGCAATCTATCTCTACTCTCCTGTTGACACACTCATTGTCTACATCTTCAGCAGCCAATCAGAGTGCTTGTTAGATTCCTCAGTCACTATCAGCCTGTGTCATCTAATTTGACTTGAATTTTTATGAACTGATATATGACTGACTCAATGAGGCTATGAGGCTGATGACATAGATCATATCACATTCTCATTAGAGATGAACTCATAGCTCATAGATCACGACATGGATCTAGTCGTAGGTCTGCAGTCATCTAGAAGAACTGACGCTGGATGGAGACGTGCGAACAGAAGCTGTGTGAGCACAGAAGCAGCCTGAGTGAGAGCAGATGGGCTGAAGCTGGAGAACAAACAACGGAGAAGGTGAAGTGCAAGCAGACCGTCTGAACACCAGCAGAGTTTGGAGGGAAAACTGACAAAGAGATGCTCTGCAACATCACACAACACAGAAGGAGAACAAAAATAAAAAAGAATGTTTATTTAAAATGGAGAATGAACATATGGTAGTCTATAGTAGAATATAAATTATTTCAAATGATGCATTTGATTTTTTTCCCCCCAAAGTTACATTGGAAGTTTCCATTTATGGAGTATTATCTGTCTGAACCTTTTGCTCAAATAATCTGAGACTGATCTTTCAAAGTTTACCTCACGATGTTTCTTGACAAACACTCCACCCAACACTGGAACTGTCCTGCCTGTGTGCCACAGGCACATTTCTTCAGATTCGACAAAAACATGGAGCCAAGTTTCTCACAGAGAAGTTTTTCAGAGGCAAATACTAAACTTAAAAAGTCGTCCAACAACCATCCAACACACACAAACTCAATTCAAATGCACATGATCCACTGTGTAATGCGCCCAAATTACAACTACTCACAATACTCGCATGTGATCACGTATTCTTTTAAAACGTATATATTTCAAATGAAATGTCAACATCTGTATGATCGCTCCAGTTTTCTGTCGGATTTCAGAACAAAGTACCGTGCTCCAACAAACTAGCCGTTTGCTTTTAAAAAGGCAAAAAAGCAACTGTAATAGTCAGTGCACAAAGCCGTGGCTGAGCAAACTTTGTCATTAACTGTACATTTAAATAATGTACAAGTGAGCGAGCCATGTAACAGTAACAGTGAGAGCTGCTTTAAAGTACAAAAGTGAACACATTAGGATATTTGCTGGGTCTGTATTGATACAAGTACCACCACGCAAAATATCGCAATATCCGCCCCCACCACCTCATTCTGTAGATATGACTAACATGTGTACACCGTTTTGTTCTTATTACAACCAACTACTTAGTTTATACGTGGTAAATACGTAGTTTACTGTGCAGTTTTACGACAGTTGGCTGTCATAGATTTTGTTTTCTTTTGAAACTGAAGTCGTGTGAGAACCAGATGAAGATGCTGAGTATGTTTATACTGTATGTCTATATATTCGATTTATTTAATTAAAACTATTTAATGTTAGATTAGCAGTGGATTATTTGAGATTTACATCAGATTATTTTATTTATTAGGAGCCAGTTTCAGCGGAGCACGCCGAGATCCATGATGAGCTCAGAGCATCCTCCTCTGTCGAGGATCCAGACATCTGAGTGCAGATATTATGCATAAGAACAGATAATGTATGACGTTCTGTGATAGTCACAAAGTCATGATGCCTAAGGGTTTTATTAATACTTGAATCCAAGTTATTTAGGTGCTTTGGAAGGTTGAAGGTTTCTATTACTTTTCTTTATCCTGTGCTCTTACTGACATACATATATCTGAGTTGTGATTTTATTCTAGTTATTTACACTATGCACCAGGCTTTGTTCTTCTATAGGGTCTGTATTCATGCATTTGCTCTATGGGCTCATGCACTGTATCATCACTGGTGCATGTACAGATCACATCCAAAGACGGAGTAGACAGAACACGGCGACGTCCTGGGAACGCCATCATCATCATCATCATCAGATGATTACATCAAACCACTCCGCTTCAATGTGTCTCGTGTTTTAGGCTCTCAGCCGTCGTCTTGCACAGAAAGTTGCCAGCAGGATGCCCCCCACCACCTGCCCTTACCTCTGCTATCTGACCCCAAGGACCCCAAGTTTGAATTCAACACATGCAACTGTATTTGTTGTCAGTGGCAATGTTGTTACGGTGTAGTTGTATGTGGAATACCACAGAATGTGTTGGTTACACACTAACAACTAAAACAACGCTGTTTGTTTTTATCCTACCTAATATGTTGTAAAGACATTAGAATGCAAACAACTCGATCTTGTTCACTACAAGTTCCAAACAAGGACATCTGAGACAACTGAAACGCAGCACAATACTGTTAAGTGGAACTTTCTGACTTCAGTCCAACGAAGAGGAGCAGAGTTCTCAATCCAAGATGGCCGCGCACAGTATTTATTTATTTATTTTTACCATTTAAGTCTATTGTGTCCATTACAGTGTTGGTACACCGTAGTTACACGTGGAATACCACCGAAAATATTTATATTTCTGATTAAATTTGAATGCAAACAACTCACAATGTCTTTGATTCAGCATAATTACCAGATGTTTCATTACTTACACATAGGACCTTTAATCAGTGATCTTCACATTCCCATTCTTCGTAATGAAAAGATATGTTTGAGCTTGTTGTAGGAGCCAAAATGCATGACATTAACGCAATCAGAAACTAATGAGTGAATGATTCAATGACGATATCCTTCAGAAGGAGCCTTCTGAGAGAAGGATGTGTTTTGCGCCAGATACTTACTGATGGGAAATCTATGGAAATGCTTGAATGGGTGGTGGATGAAGATGAATCTGCCTCAGTCTTTGTCATGCAATGACGACGACCTATAAAATACAGGACACTGTTCTCAGTCATGCTGTCATCTCTGTTCCTTTCAACATGGCTGCAGGAGGAACAACTTCAGCAAAGCATCATGAGTGACACCCCCCCCCCCCCCCCCAACCCCAACACACACAGGGTACATTTTGTCGGATGTGATCTTCTGATCCGCCCAAACATGTAGGCCAGAACCACCGGATGAGTTCGACCGACACGGCGCGAGCTGGAGCAGGTTGAGTTTCTGTGAAGGTGGAGAAAAAAAAAAAAGAAAAAAAAGATGCCCGGATTCGACCGGCAGCAGTGACTGAAGAGTTGCTTTTCTCGTCAAAAACCGGCGACACATTCACACAGGGACGGAAATAAACGATGCGAATGAACAGTTAATGTCCCCAAATATCTTCATCCCGTAGTAAAATGTCAATGTGGGCTCTGACAAGACAGACAAGCCGAATAGAGAGTCCATCTTGCTTCGGCTTGGAAGGGAGAGAGAACCGAAGTACAGCAGCGGGGATATTTCACTCCTGTCAAACTCTGCGACGATAATAATGTCGTCCACTCCGAGATGGAGGAAAACATCAATGTTGGTTAATTAAACTGGTCATTTTCTGTCCAGGCACATTCATATGTGAGCAATGTGTCACCGAGCAGCAACTTAGCTCGGGTTCCTTTCCAGTGTTACTCGGAATAAAAGTAGCTAGTTAGCCTGCTAGCGCTGCAAGCTAACTGGACGTGTCACGGAATAATGCTTCCATAATGGAGGGTTTCCCTCCGTCAACAACGCAAAACTGCCGAATAGCTGCCGACGAAAGTCACCGACAAACTGCGATGTGGAAGCCGTCGCAGGAGTTGCATACATCGCAGGTTTGGGTCTGATGCGGATAGGAACCGATGGAGGAGGAAAGGGGGGTGGGGGGCATGGAGAGCTCAGAGACAGTTGTCATGTAAATTTGATTTCAAACTGTAGGAGCCCTGTCCAGGTCAGGGGGACACACGGACTGTGGTAGTTATCGCTGACATGTCGGTGGGGAATTCGCAGAGAAGCCAGCAGGCGGACATGATGTCCACAGCAGCGATAATAACAATTTCCCCCCCAGTGATTGACTGAGAGCTGGAGAAAATAGCGGCCGGGTTTCAACGGGGAAATCAATAAAAGCCCAAGTTGTCTGTCATGCTTGTCCGATAAATGTTGTCACATACCTCTAATATGTTGCTCATGTACCGGAGGGGCCTGTCATCGTCGGCGGCGTCCACCTTCTTAACTTATTGACACATCATAACAGTTCAGCTCCGCCGTGTTCAACACAGCTGTGTCAGGCCAGCGGACAGCATACGTGACAAACCGGAAGCTAATGAGATTTACTCACCAAATTAAAGCAATGGATTTAAAAATCAGGCTTCCTTCTTGCCACACCATCGCCATTAAGGAGATACATTCATGTGCTGTACATTATTGATGGTACACATATGTAAATGTTTTGTATTTATCTAGACAAGAAAAAGAAAACAAATACGTAAACAATACAAATAAAGCAGGTGGACATTCCACTAAGACCACACAGAAGAAAAACAACATAAAAACGCATATTCCCAAGTCATTCCCAAGTCATTTTCGAGGATTCCCACCCTTTCTACTTCTGAATGTAATGAATGTAATATGTGAGTTCAATTTTCTCAATTAACAAAATGCAAATTGAATGGTCTCTTGTGATTAATACAATATAGTACAATATAATATAATGAATATACAATGAAAGTCCCAAAAATTCGAAATATTTTCTTCATACAGTCAAACGTTTGAGCGACAGTGTGAAGATTTTCATGGAAAAGCCACATACAGTTTGTCTGTGTACCCTAGTCCAGTATTTAGCAGTTACATTTCCAAAGAACAACGTAAAGCCTCCCAACTGACCAGAGAAACATCTTTTGTCCAGCAGGTCAGTATATGTGAAAGTAGATGCACTGGTATGGTTCAACTGGAAATCAGCCATCCCATCTGATACTTCCCTACGAATAGAGTCTCATTCGGTATTTTAAAACAACACAGACGGAGGGGAACTTCCCATAGACAGAACATGGTTACCGGTACTTTTATTTTGTGAATCGAACCGGAAAAGGTCTTCTGTTATTTCACGCGCATTGGTGGAAGTGCTCTAAACGCAGCAGTTCGGCAGCACACGATGAACGTTACAGTTGGTGGAAAGGACACGAAGACGAGCTCTGCGGACTAAAACACTAGCTGCAGCCGCTGATTCGAGTAGAAATACACACTTGTTCAGTCACATTATGTGACGGAAATCACTTTCGTTTTCCTCGAGGTGAAAGAAAAAATTCTCATCTCAACAACATCCCTCCCCCTTTTCCCCGGTGTGCAGTCTCCCATGCAGTCACAGGCAGCCCGGCCTGCTCCCGGCTAACGTCACCCCCGACCCAACTTCTGTCTCCGAGCGCCGGTTAACGAGCGCACACCCCGAAATGACACAACAGACGAGAAAACGTCGACGTGCAAACGGCCACTTTGACGTTTCACCCCAGATGGAAGCTTCCTGAGTGCTCGTGCGCAGGTTGGCTGGTGGTGAGGGACGAGCGGCACGTGAAGCACGCGTACCCGTCCTACCTACGGGACACCTGTGGGACACCTGTGGGACACAACATCTGCTTGGAACACACTTGCTGTCGAACTGATGTGCAGGAGGCAGCCTGTTTGTCGGAATTTACCTGACACTGAACGTACTCTGCCGGGCATGTAAACGTGGATGTGAGTGGACGCTGAACCTGATTGACAGGTGGATTAGACCAATGAGAAGCCATGTTAGATTCCAGCGTGTCCCCTCATGTTCTCATGCTCAGGTTTGGAAGTGAAATGAGTTTAACGCCTTCATCCACTACTACTTTTGTAGGTTTCTTTTTAGTGTTTTTATTTTTAGTTAATGGTGCTGCTTTGTTTTGATATACTGCATGATCTGGAGACACAGTCCTGACCCGACCTGACAGTGGAAAACTCATGTTAATCCATTCTTTGCTTACTACTGAGGTGGTAATGGTGTGGTGTGCCGGTCCTCGCTGGACGTCGCTGTGAACAACAGGCAGCACACAACACTGACAAGAACAAACCAGGATGCAGTTAGTGTCAGTCAGCTGACCAACCTGCAGTGGTGGGTGGGGTACGTGGGGTGACTTCTGCTGGTAAGATGGGAGGCCTGGTGAGCGCAGAAGGACTTCAGGACGTCATTGCAGAGGTCAAGAGCCACAACATTCAACATTCACAGCAACTAACACTCAGCATCAGAAAACTTCCTTGTTTCTTGGTCACAGTGTGGAATTTTGTCTCACCTTGTTTAAAAGTACTGCACTTATCAGGATAACAAATGATGATGATCTTCTTCTCCTTTCGGCTTTCCCTCTTCAGGGGTTGCCACAGCGAATCGTCGATCTCCATCTTTCCCTATTCTCTGTATCCTCTAC
>JBBMJM010133824.1:0-12237 GCA_037832705.1 Centriscus cristatus
CACACACACACACACACACACACACACACACACACACACACACACACACACACACACACACACACACACCCCTCCACCCCTCACACACACACACACACACCCCTCCACCCCTCCATTGCGTTCCTCCTCTCTCTAGTGCAGAACTAAATGGAGATTAATGAAGGGAGGAAGATGCGTCTGTCACCCAGACAGTCTGATACAGCCACCGTAGCAGCGAGGTGGAGGATCCACGCAAAACATGCCAGGGAAAGCGACGCAGGAATACTGCTCCAGCTGAGAGCTACTACAGATTAGCTTTCCACTTCTATTTGGCTGATTTGTAAACGCTAACCATACCACTGGAGCGTATGTGGCTTTTGATGGCGGTTTAGTGTGTGGTTTATGGGTTTCTCTTTCCGTCTCCTTCATCCTATCTTTGTAGGATATTCCGAGCACACCCCAGTGTCTCATTTCCTCAGTTTAAATCCTGACAATCGACGGCCGCTCGCTGCTCGCACGTCTGTCAAACAGCACTGATAAGCCCCGCATGAAATTGACTTGTATTTTAGAGCCACATATTTCCGCCACCCATCACGCCCTTGGTTAGAGGTCATGCAGCTTTCACTAATCTTATATGCAAATTTGTGCACGGTGACAGTGTGGACACGGGCGTCCCATATAAAGCATGTCAATAATTAACAACGTATTACTGGTGATGTGTTACACTCCTGTACGAACACACTGATTTTGGCTTCCTTTGGGGTTTTTTTCTGGCTTTGCTGAACATAATCACGAGTGTCCGAAATGTTTCAGCCACATACAAACTGGTGTGCGCATGCATACAAGCAGCCATGTACCCACACACATACTCACTGAAGGCTCCCATAGCATATGTGGACTTATATGTGCCACATATTCATCTGTGTTTCCTTCAACTGTGGATGTTGATTTCAAAGCACTGAGATTTTTTGTAGCCATGTGGATGGCAGCCAGGGTAACGCGGCGGGGGTACCTCGCATATGTGACGTGACCACTGGTGAGAGGGAGGGGAACAAAGTGACACGTTGACACCAACATCAATGCGCTTTTGAAAAACACCCCTGAATTTCCAGATATAGGTTCCTGCCCTCCTCTACTTCTGAAATGTAAAAGTAATTTCAAAGGATCTTCACAGGAAGAAGAAGAATCCACACTATCCCATTTCCGTACTGTGTCACAGTGTGATCATGACTGTTGGTTAGTTTTAGGCTTCATTGCGTTCTTAAAGGTATCACATTAGAGGAATATTTCTACAGTGTATGTCTTCATTGCACCCATACGTACCCATACGCACCATTACTGACAGTTCATGTTTTACTTATTCAACAATCAAAGTCTATATAATATATGATCCATTCTGCCTTCATAGAAACATTAAATACACCATTACCATATACCAATACCATTCCTGTCCTAATTGCATCATTGCTCAACCTTAGTTGGGTTTATGTGACGTTGTTTAAGTGAGCATGTCTTACTCCAGACTACTGTCTGGAATGAGTTAATATCAGGGTGTTGCAGTCCATTTAGCTAAACCTGCGCTGCACAGATGCTCAAGCTATGTTGAATGCAGTATATCTCCTTGACCCACCACCTTATTGAGGTGGAGGGGTTTAGGTACCCGAACGATCCTCGGGACTATGTTGTTAGGGGTTTTAATGCCTCTAGGCAAACAGGTCCTTGGTGACGGGTCAGAGTGGTTCATGTGTGTGTGTGTGTGTGTGTGTGTGTGTGTGTGTGTGTGTGTATTTTTAATCCTGAAAAAAGACGCCATTTTGAGAATAGACACATCATCTTGCCTCTCATACAAATACAGACTGGGCATGATAAAAAAAGAAGACAATACATCAGTAAGGCGGATGAAGCTCGGTTGTGCAGGTCAGTGGTTTGAATCCCTGTGAAGTGTCCTTGAGCAAGACAGTGAACACCCAAATTGCTCCCGGCAGTGGCCAGCAGGGCCTTTCATGGCGGCACCCGGCCAATGTATGAGGCCATTGGAAACACGATGAAGGTGTAAAAAAACAACAACAACAAAAAAACGCCTAAGCACTATACTGAGTGAAGTTTATGTACCAGTTACCATGACAATTTAAAAAAGATTAAGACACACATTATGGATGAACATTTTTGCACAAGGACTATGTGGCAATGGGGGTAAACTGCAAACTGGAATGCATTTCTCAAGTAAATCATAGAGGAACAGGCAGTTATTTAAATCTGATCATGGGGTTGTTACATTACCAAGGACAGAAATGTGTCACGGCCCAAAATGCGTCCATCTATCTTCCCACCTCAGCATTCATTGTAGTTGTTTTCTCTGTCTGTTCAATGACAGCGCTCCCTCTCTCACACTTTGTATGTCATCATGTTATATTCTTGCTCTATTTTCAGTCTTTCACTCAGCACACACTTGTGCCTCATTCATATGCTAATATTCTTATTTAATTCTTTCCCCCCTCCCATTTGCTCGCAGCGTTCATTTCCTCATCCACAGTGTTGATATCTGCATTCCCTTCATTCCCCTCCCCCACCCTCTTTTTCTCGTCTTCCCCTCCTTCTTTGATCTGTGAGCTGAATTATTCCATCTTACTCGGGCTTTTAATTCTCTTGATTGAGCCAATTACCTTCTGGCTGGATCAATGTGGGAAAGGTAATCATTTAAATGGCTGCAGCATAAAACCACATAACCACTTCAACTTGTGCGAAAGGAAACGGGGAGAGGGGGAAGGAAAGAAAAAAGGAGGGTGGTTCAGTCGAGGGGGGGAAATGAATATCCTCTAACAAAACCGTGCATGATTCAGCATGTACGTTTAAGTGCTTCATTTTGTGCCACTGCCTCTGTCGGGAGTATTTGTAATGTAACATCATGCAGGAGACGCAGACTGTGCAAACCCAGTTTCCTAAGGGACTTTCTGAAATGTATGGGCGCTCAAGAAACTGGGTCATCCTGATCCTAAATGGTGCCATCGTAGCAGAAACCCACTAAGTCGATATCCCTCCATATCCCAGCGTCCTTCTCCGACTTGACTTTCTACCTCTCACATGCACCTCTTCTTCGTGTAACATGCACATCCTACAAACACTCTATATACATGGACACATAAACACACAATTTTCCTCTTCATTGCGATTTGTCATCTCCTGTTGAATGAGTTGTCCCTTCCAATTTGGACTCCCCCCTTCATCCTCCTATCAATTATTGATGCAATGGAGCATTGTATCTAAATGCAGCTCTGCCTGCGACGAGCACCTCAGCCCAGAGGGAAGCCTAGAAGCAGGTCAACGGCTGTGAGCGCCTACTGGCTTCGCTCTGGGGTCATGTCAGAGAGGAGACGGGTGAACGTTTGGGCAGGTGGGTATCTTGGCCGAACACAGATATCTGTCGTCAAACAAAGTTCGTTATGACTTCTCATATGAGAGAATGTAGCATGACGAAAGAGCCGCCCAGCAAGGGAGAGTCACTGTTGACAGAGTGGGGTTTTTAACTTGCTTACAAGGTGAATCATTAGTGTTCATGCAGCCAATGAAGCCTTAAGTAATGAGCATGTTCAGGTTCAGGCCCGTTCTCCCTGGGAAAGATAAATTCTTATTATCTCAAACCATGCACAAGAATATTGCAATGCATATCAAAGTGGGTCTTTTCTGAAAATCCTTTTCGTTCACATGATGTATGTAGGGCTTTTTGATGGATATTTCATCCATTAACCATGTTGTATGGTTTCAGTAATTCGATGGGGTTTCTATATCTAGCACACCAGGGAATCATCTTTTTCTTCTTCTTCTTCTTAAAGGATTGCACATCAGAATAATTTGAAAAGGCAACTTACAGTCACCGTCATTGACAGTCTTTATTGAATAAAGCAGCAGGGCAACCAAAGGAAGTACTGGTTAATTGTTTTAGCAAAAAATAAAAAAGGATCACTGTTATTTTTGGTTGGCTTTTTAAGACTGCAGAAGGCAACAGGCTCCTGTTCTTCTAAACCTCAGCAGTGTCAAAAGAAGTCAGACACAACACTGGGGTGTAAGAAATGAATGTGTAGATGTAGGTCACAAGAGTCCAAAAGCCAGTGTAGCTAATGTGGCTCTGACAGTGAGAAGGGAAACGCCTGTGTACAGAGCGAGGCTGGTAGATTCAACAACCACTGACTATATTTGCATGCACTCAAAATACGGGTTAAGGTCATTTACATGCATGAGCGAATAGGGTTATTCCTGTTTACATGATAATTGTAATCAGGCATGGAGAACATCATGACACAATTCCAGCAATTCTACTCCTTCCTAATTTACAATCAACTAAACCTACAGAAAAAAGCAAAAGGACTCAAATTGGACTGGCACTGGCACATAAAAGTTACCTTCGACATGTAAAGTGGACCGATATAATACTCAACTGATCACTGAAGAGCCCTTTTTCATCTACTGGATAAGGGAAACGGTTTGAAATCACCAAATTGGACTCACATAGATCACTGCTGCTGATGGTAGTAATGCTAGAACGGTGTCATTGTCACGGGGCGTTGATTCATTTGCCTTCTTTCCGAATTGTAAACAGTGCTAACTAGGTAATCTGAGTGCTCTGGTGTGACAACGGTGATTTACAGGCCATCAATGTCCTGTTCAGGTAGATGCAGCGTACATAAGTGATGAGGACAGAATGTCAGTAGATCTGGTATTTGTGCAGTTGTGAAACCTGACCTAGTAAAAAACACAAACCTTGGCCCGGACTTGTAGGTGTGAAAGACCCCTTAGTTAAAGGTTTCTGCTAAGTGAGAAATGCAAAGTGTATCGATTGAAGAACCTGTGAAACGCGTCATAATGTGAGTAATGAAAAAGGACCAGTCGTCAATGAGAATCAACAAAGTGGAGAATACTTCAATAGACACGAGGACTGCAGAATGTTGTTTTCTCTGAGAGGCTGTTCTTATGTCACTTGCAGAGGAAGTGCTGAAAAGGATCACAGACGAGTAGAGGACGATGGACTCTATCTGGGGGATAAACCGGGGCAAAAATAACAAATGAGCTGCCAATGCTCCATGCTTATTTAATTAGCACTGTTTTAATTACTCAAAGTAAATGCAAGATGATTGACATCAGTAATTAGTTCACTGCTCCATTTCTCGTGTGTGCCCTGCCTTGTTTCGGTACGTCCTTCTCACTTGGAACTCTTCTGCCTGAGTAAATCTTTAAGTGAATACAAAACGCTATTGAGCCGCCATTTAGTCGATGCAACAAGATGAAGTTGGGCAAGCAGCAAACGAAACAAATGATTTTTTTTTTTTTTTTTTTCTCTCAATATATTTGCGATCTTCTCCATCTTCCTGCTGGACGCTCCATTACTCCTGTTGTGAATGCGCTTGGGAAGTCCAATCAAAACACTTCCACTGTTTTCAGCTGACACTCTCCTGAAAGTGCAGCACCTTCAAGGGCCGTTTCATGTCCAAAGTACACCTGAGGCACTTATGTGTTGACGAGAAGGCCAACAGCAGATTGGTTTCCACCGACGGAGCGGTTCTACGCGAGGGGGTCAGCGGTGATCTGCTCCCTTCAGGAGAGATGATGTTGAAGAGGCGGTGTGGGCTTAGGGTCAGCCGGACAATATCTGCCTCTCCACACCCTTCACTCTCTGTCTGCACTGAACAGGACTCTCTTTTATCTGTCAGCTGGTATTTGACAGGCATGGAGGCGTTTCTCTACATGTTTCTTCACTGGGAGAAGCGAGTGCAGTTCAGCTCTAATCCCAAACCCAAATCTCTATGTGTTCCTACTGTACTGCAATAAATAAATGATGAAACTCAGCACTCCATTGCGCGGCATGCACATACACCTTGTTGTTTTCGTTTCTCCATCTAAAATGGGCAAATAGAGAGTTGCCGTGCATATTCAGCATCTCCCCGACGTAATGTGCTTATACCTTGAGAAAAGAAACTTGGATGTTTTATTTATTTTTTAACACAGACACAATTAAAAATCTGCGCAGCTTTGTCTTTTTAACACTTGTGTAAACACAATTAGGACAAACTTTTTAAATATATTTTCTTTGCATAGTAAATCGAAATTGCATCCTAAATAGCTCCTACAGCGCCTACAAATAGAAAACACCACCACTGATTGTTTGTGTCTTTCAAACACCCCGATGGCCGTTATTTCCAGCCAGCTAAAAGGGACATAAAGCCAGCAACATGTAATCAAACCAGCCATGCAGAAGTCAGTCACAAAAAAAAAAAAACGAGGATGGATTAGACTGTCAGAGATCCAGACCGGAGTGGTTTGAGAATGACAAGGCTCAGACTGTGTCGGGCTCAAGAACGAGACCATCAGTTCAAGATGAGGAGCACTGGTAACACTCGGGGAGATGGTGGGGGAATAAACCCACAGCTCTGAAGCAGAGCAATGAACTTATGATGTGATATCCAAAAGAAGTCCGGTCGAAGCATTCAGATGTATTTCCCCAGTTCCTGGAGTTTCACTTCCATTAAAGAGCTCAATGCACACTAACTTTCCACGTTTCAATGCAGCAAAGCACATTGGGTTAATAGTGCAAGAACCCAGGAGGATGTTTTCATATCTATCCTGGATTCTTCACTTCTAATATTCTTCCTGCATTGCTACACCGTGTTTTCTTTAGTCCCAGTTCCCTTCATTGGGCTTTTCTCACCAATGAGAGTCTACAGGAAAGGCCCTTGTCAGCATGAATGGAGAAAGTTCCTCAAATCTTTATTTTACAGTTATACACATACTTATAGAGGAACAAAAAGGGCTGTGACCTACAAAATGTGATGGTTCACAGGATATAAATCAAATAATCTACCTAAATATATTGGTGATTAAGCAGCCAAAGATGTTTCTTATGAACATTAGTTTAATACAATGTTCTAGTCTGTTCTGGCTTCCACCTCCAACACAAATATTATAGTTTCTGCTGTTTGGGGTCATCCATTTCAACTAAACATCTTTCAGCATCTCTGTTTGGTGCCCCGAGGACCAAGTGACACACTCGATTAATGTTTTCCTTCAGAATCATCAACAAATTATTGCAGTACGCACGCGTCCAAGAGTTTCAGAGTATGTAAATATCAGCACTCACTGTTTGTTTGACTATTTCATGGTACAAACACAATAAATGAGTGGCAGAATTCACCATGATGTATGAAAAAATGCCAGTTCCCTGTTTGGTCCACACAACATCCAAGAAGTCCCATCGGCTGACGTGAATCAGCGGGGAGGGTTTAACCGCGGTGAGAGGTTGCCGTAGCGATGACAACAACTCAGACTACACAAAATAATTCAGCTGAGAGACTCCTCTTGAACTTTGGCTTTGCGCTCAAGACACTTATCACATCTCATCTCTTTTAATATCCTGAGAAATGACTCTAATAAATCCAGGTTATAAATTATTATTGTGCCTTTTGCTTTGATTGTTAACATTGTCTGACAGCAGATCTTTTTAAACACACTATCACTGTTTTTAAAAAAAAAAGGAATAAAAGGAACCAAATCCTCTCTGCTCCTCGAGCCCTCATCAAGTTCTTTTTTGTTGATTATCTACCTTTGCTTTTTAAATTGTTCCTTATCTAATCGTGTTTTTAGATTGATTTGATCCCATCTTTTATGACTTTATCTATTGTATTCCTGCTCTTCTTTTGTTTAAGGTTTTAATCCCACATAGTGTTTCCTCAGCATCTTCTTTTTAGTTATTCATGCCTTTTCTGAATGGTTTTTTTTTACGGTTTATGTGGGATCTTTTCTTTTGTTAAAGCACAGTGTGTTGCATTTCATTATAAATAAATACACTTTGATTGATCTGCATTTATATACATACATACTGTATATATGTATACATATACATACATAAATCTATCAGCAATCGAACCCTGAAATGGTTCGATTATCACTCCACCACCTGTTTGTCCTTCATTATTTCAGCTTCTCCAAACTCTCATTTATTTATTTACTCACTGACTTTTTCACTCAGCCATCAGTAATACTACAGTACCCTCACGTTTCCCGATTCCGACGCCGCCCCCTCCCGACTCCCACCCTCAAATGGCATAATCCCTTTCATATTGTCACATTACAGGAGTTCAGATGCTAATGGCTGTTCGGCTAATCCAGCTGCTGGCAAGCCTGGACCGGTGCCCGCACCCGCTCTGCCTGGCTCTGCGACAGCTGTGCCTTGGTCCGTCATGCCAATAATGCACCAGGGATCACACACACAGAAGAGAGAGGCCGGTTGTGGGAGGTTCGGATGCTATAGTGGATATTAAAGGAGAGGTGGGAGGTCTTGACTTTGGGACTACAAGATGCAGACAATCACACGTGATGACAGAGCTGAACAGGGTGTTTGGAAATGACGGGTAGGGGGAACATAAAGGTCAGCAGGCACAGACCAATGTGGATAAGACACAAAAAGAAAAACAAAAGGATTCACTGGAGGAAAGCAAATGAACGCAGTGGCTTATTGAGCTGTGGATATGAACGTGCCTTGGCAGGCAATTACGGTCATTACTGTCCCCGGAGAAGCTTCTGAAATAGAAATGTACCACTCAATGAGAAACGTACTTAAGCCAGGACTTTCCGTGTTTGTTGTAAAGTTGTTGTAACAACCGCACCACCTCCACCACCACCACCACCACCACCCATATTCATTAAAAGGTTTCCCTTAATCTAAGTATAACACCACTTATCAAATATGTAAAGCAAATTAAAACCTCCTGTGTTTCAATAAAACATCTGCCCGAAAGCACCATCGCTTCAGCAAAAAGGAGGCGTTCAGCTACTTCAAAATAATTCTGCTAATTTGGCTGAAACCTCTTTGTTCAATTTTTGATGAATGCAGTGTACCAGAGCACGGATGAAGAGGGACACACAAGAGGACTGACTACATAATCAGGGATATGAGGACTCTTGGGAGGGGCTCCGTGCACCTGTGTCCTTTACATTTTCACCCCTCTGGCGTTATTGTCCAATCAGCCCCCCCCCCCAGGGTGCTTTCACACATCGGTTCATTTGCTCTGGTCTGAATCATCTGATGATCTTGCAACATCATATTATTTTCCTGTTTCTTTCAAAAAAAATAAAAAAAATCACACACATTAAAACAGGTCAGGTCAATCTTTGCAATGACGTTCTTCGTCCGATGTGTGTAGTGAGGCACTGTTGTTGACCCTCTTACTTCTTTACTATTTTTCATTTTATTGTACCACTCATGCCAAATAATTCAGTTTGCAAATGAAGATGGCGTGAAACAATCAAGTGTTCCAACTGTGATTTGTAGTTTTTCAGTCAGTTTTCTGCTTATGAGTCAAATTATTCCGTGTCTATTCTTTGCCCACAGTCTGACACGCACCTCTCCAGATACTGTATGTAACCACATGTCATGACGATGCAGAGTCGTGGACTTTTCCCAGCTCTCCAAGTGGCCCGACTGTGTTTGCCGAGAAAATACAGCCGTTCTGACAGACCACCGCAGAATTATGAACGGTCGCCCGTGTGGGGTACACTGCAGGCTGTGCATTAAATCCACATTGAAGCATATTGTAAATCCAGCTTTACTCCTCTTTGGGTCGCATATGTGTCCTCACCTGGAATACCAGACCAGAGTTCGACCAGATGATTGAGATCAAGACCACCTCTGTTTGGGGAGTCCGTGGGCGTGTGACAATCCAGACAGCATGGAGCAGCATATCTATGTAAAGTTATTCTGATCATTTCGAACCAAGAATACAGAACGGTGTCTCTGTTGACACAGACTGATGCAGTATTATGAGAGCGCTTGCATCTCTTCTTGCTGAAGACTTCCCACCCACACGACCCCCACCACTCCCACCCTCCACGGTGTCTGCACTGTTCACAACCTTTCCTGCAACACTAAGGGCCGTTGAAGAAGACGACTGCTTGTTAAGAGGCGAACATGTGTTCCGCAGATTCAAAGAGATTGCATGAGCGACGATGTCGGAAACCATGGCGTCCACCATCAACAGACGCCACATGAACTGAAAGATGGAGAGTGAGTCAGTCCCATGAATCCTTTCAAGTCTGGAAAGGAGATGAGACTGAGTCAAGACTGAGACTACAACAACTAAAGACCACGGCCACTATACTTAATGGTTTGTAAATCATATTTCAGGGGTTGCGAACATTATTTTTTTTCTAATTTTTCTAATGTAGGATATTTGTTATACATTATCAATTATCAATGATTTCAACGTTATACAAAAGTACACCAGCGTTCCCGCCAGACAAACTCTAGTATGTTTGCTTTTGGATGAGCAGGCTGCTCCCCCAATAAGAAATATCCGTTCTTTGTGTGATTTATCCAAATTACACTCACATCCAAATAACCAACTCAAGGGTATGATGTCAATAATAATAAAAAAAGATTAAAACACAATGCAGTTTTTCGTTCCCTATGGAGAAAGGAAGGTTGAACACTGGGCTCTTGTTGCTGGTCGTTTGAGAGAATATGCTAGTGCGTCTTTCATCATAGGACATCATAGGAACTGGTCCGTGAGAGCACAATGGACATGTGGAGATTTAACTTCTTGTTGGATGGCAACAGCAGTTCTGCTGGCATAAGAATATTCTATATCAAGATCAGCTTTGAATTCTAGCGAGATAAACTCAGTTGCTCTGTTAATTTGATTTTGTGCGGATTTGCTTCAAAATCAAAGCAAAACCAGGGATGGGCAAATCAGATTCCGAGATTGAAATATCATTATCAGATGTCATTAGTTGTTAAGTCAGGAAGCAGATGCTGCGACCTCTGATTCGGGAGCGGACCGCAGAGAAGAGACACATGGAGCAGCCCTCACATAAACACATACGATCTCATCTCAATCTTCTCAAGTGTGTAAAGAGGAAGACCTCTGACCCACGTGCTCAAACAAGAGCAAAGTTTGGTGAGAGAATGGACAGCCTGTGTACTCAGCTCGTGTGCACACAATGGATCCTCCTCCTCCCCTGTGTGTCTCTGCTGTTTGCTTTTCATTAGACTGCAGATTTTGTCCATTACAGGGAAAGTTCTTGTGTATTTGTTTACTCCACGCTCGCTCAATTTGAATATATAAAAATGTGATTCAACAAGAAGTTTGTTTGTGTACCTGTATCATGTGAACAAATACATATAAATGTATCATAGACATTGTCCATTACACCAATAATTCAATATATAACGGGGACATGATGTAAGATCAAATCAGGAACTTGTTTGGTGTTTCTCAGTCTTTCTATTGAGAACGCTCTGCTGGGGACTCTGGGCTCAGGGGTGATGAGTTCATCCAACACAAACACCAGCAAGTGGGAGGGAATGAATGACAACGTTTTTTCAAATTCAAAAATCCTAAGAAATGTAAAGACAAAAACAGGGAGAGGGAGAAAAAAGGGAAGAAAGAAGGAACTTCACTGCTTTCCAGTTATTGTCCAGCCTTTATTCCTAGTTTGAGGAGAGGGTCTCGGGGTCAGGGTAGTTGGGAATGTGTGTTGAGAGGGTTGAAAGGAAGGAAATGTCGTCCGTGATAGGATGGGGATTCTCTGAGGAAAAGCAGTGAGGCTTGAGGAGCCTCTGAGGCAAATCTATCATTAGTATTCTGGAAGAACAACTGAGACTAAGGGACACACACACACACACACACACACACACACACACACACACTAGACTAACTGTTTTATAAACAAATTCTTGTGCGTGCACGCACGCACACACACACACACACACACACACACACACACACACACACGGAAGCCTTGTGTGAATGAATTGAAGAATTGATGCAAAATTGCATGTGGCAGTTCACAGTTACAAAAACCACGACTGCTTGACGGAGCTTTAAGAACAATCAGAGCAGAAGAATTCCATTCACTCATTAAAGTCTTTGTTAAGAAGAGGACGGGACTGGGTGAGTTGTGGCTACTGGGGCAGCAAACGTAAGTGTAATCAGTTAAAAGTCCACCGGGCAGGCACGCCAAACGTAGACGGAGTGTGTGGTGGGACTTTTTACCTGCTACACCTGCTGCATCTCTCCTGCGTGCAGCTGTGTGCCAGCTGTGTTTCCTGAGCAGATCCTAAGCAGGATGGAACCTGCTGTTTGCGCTGCCAGCATCTCTCCACAGACAGGCGCAGCTTCACTGCAGGCATATTGATCGTTTAAACCACAGGATCATGGATACATTGGATTTGATTTATTCATTTCGATGTTGCTGCACACCCCCTTCTGGTAC
>JBBMJM010133833.1:0-12236 GCA_037832705.1 Centriscus cristatus
TTATAAGACTCATCAGACTGTCAGACCTGGCTTCATGTGTAGTTCTCTTCATATGTCTGGTTTGTATCAGTCACTTTTATTACAATAAATCTGGGTACGTTTCCTCTGTAGATAAACGTGAATACAAAATCAACCCAGTAAAGATACGTGCAAGCACAAATAGACTGTCAAGGTTGCCGGGTGGAAGTCGCTCATCCTGTTTTGTTTTGTTTTTTTGTTAAAAAATTTTCAAATCTGTATCAGGCCACATTCCAAAGAGATCACACCATGACTGCAGGGAACAGACAAACCGAGCAAGACAGTTTTCTACACTTGCTGAGATGTGTGAATATTCAGTTGTTTTTGGAAGATATCATTCGACTTGTTGCGTGTCTGGAGGGGGGCGATTCGACCATGGACAGAACTATTGTGACTTTCGCCTGTAAAGCCTTGCGCGTACAACACAACACAATGGAAATAAAACAGATTCATGCTGTGAAATCAGATCGATGTTTGACTCTGTTTGTGTTGATCACAGACATCTTTTTCATTATGAATGTTTGGTTCTGGATGATGGACAGTGTGTCATGGTTGTTTTCGAGGTCAGGATAGGCAATATTAAAGACCAGTTCACCCTGATTCCTTGCAGCATAATAGTACAATGAAACCCAAATGAGCAGGAAAACATATGATATTACACAGTGTGTGTGTGTTTGTGTGCATGTGTGCAATTGCATGTTTTACCAGAATAAAAAAATAGATCTCTCACACATTTAAACATGAATGTAGCTTCCTCACATGTGAACGAATGATTGTACTGATGACGTGACTGACTCATACATATAATATTATCAGTCGTCAGTTTTTGAAGTGCACTAAAAGTGCTACCTATTCTCTTCTGCGAAATTCTGTACACACCCAGCGTGACAAATAGTATGAGACAAATTTATCTGTAACCAATAAAACAGCCCACTTTCCTGCCTGGATGTGGGTGTGTGGGATCGGCTTGCAGCTCCCCTCCCCTTTCATGGAAATCAGTGTAACTTCAGAGGGGTCACCGAGCAGACGAGCCTGGCACTACAGCAGAGAGCTGCATGCCAACAGCTTCCCGGGAGAATTCTAGAACGGGAAAAATACCACGCAGGAACAAACAACATGCAAAAGGAGTTGCCTTGTTTGTGTTTGCCCCGCCTCTGCTTGTAATTCTGGGTTTCACAAAATCTACTTGTTGCTTTGTGGCGCTTATGATCTGTCTCTCATTGTTTCAGGGCTCTGCAGCGGTCTTTGTTTGTGATGCTTCCTCAGTATAATGGAGGCTCCACATAAAGCCCAAATCATGTGCCATCAGGGGCAGATGATGATTTCGAACACACAATGGAATTGTCGGTTCTTGTGGTGACATTACTTCAGGCCACAGCTTGATTCAACGAAACAAAGAGTGATTATCTCAAAGGAGTTCACACCTGCCGACCGCTGGCAATCGGAGCGGATCTCCTCTTCACCAGCAGTTGGCAGGAGAGCCAGACAGCATATTCCAGACTCTGTCTGGACTGTTTTTGACAGTGAATTATTGCAACACTGCTGCCACTGTATGCTGGGAAACATTCCGTGGATCCCCATTTAGATCCTGTGTGCAGGACTCAGGTCGGCGCCCATTCATGTTTAATTTATAGAGTATGAGCTGATTTATGGATGCAGCACAAACTCTAAAAGTCAACTCAGATCCACATTGTTTTCATTGTTCTCTATATATATGTTTTAGGGTTCAGGGATGATCACGGCAGATTGGACCAATGGCAGAGCTGTCAACAGGTGAAGACAGCAGCTCATTACAGGTTCACATGACAGACAGACAACCACTCCACATTGAGCCCAGGTCAGGCATCAAACCTTCTTCTAACCACTGCGCCACCTTGTCACCATTCTAATGACATATCTTGCACAAAAAGAAAGTACATTATTTCTTCAGCAGTATTATTCCATTTTACTGTGAATTTACACTCGATACACTTTGCAGATAAACAGTTCTGATACAGCGACATAAACGGTAAATTAAAAACTATCAGCAGGTAAATCACTATTCACAACTCACATTTCTTGTCACGTGCGCCACGTGTGCCATCACTGAGAGTACAGCCAGAGAGTTCAGTCCACCACGACCTGTTCAAACACAGAGAATTGGTCAGATAGTGCAAATGTATTCCCTCAGTGTTATGTGCGCAGACGGCATATTACACTGGACGTCATTCTCCCTCCTGTACGATGGCGCACGTGGTCAGGTTGTTTGGTTGGGAGAGCTGGCTGCCTGCCAGGCCTGGAAGGAGAAACCTTCTCCTCCATAATGTGACAAACATGAAAGCAGCTCTGAGGAATGTATTTTTCTTGGAAAGAGCGCAAGATTAGCACATAGCGCTCTGAGCTGCCGAGCAGGCAAACAAAAGTGCAGCAAAGCCGATGAGACACGTACGTTTTGACTTGCGTGTGTTGCTCAATCGTCTGGTTACCAGGGCCAAGAGAACACTATGTCCCGCGAATGCAAAACAAATACCGAGGGTTTCCTTGAAATCTGAGATAAATTCAGTGTGACTCCTGTAAAATGAATCCTGTTTTTAATTCGATATTTCACCGGAGAGCAGGGGAGGATCCTGGCGCAGGCCATCTGTGGTTATTAGCGTAATTAGCTGATCGGCTTTAATGCAACAGCTGAGATCCAGCGTATCGAATTGGAAGTACTCTGCTGAAGCTATTCAAGGACTCGGGGGGGGGGGGGGGGGGGGGTGTTACGGTACATACCGTACGTTCAGTCACATGGGGCAAAAGTGGTTTTATGTGTAATTCATCCACATATCATTTCATCTGATTTGATGTGCTTGGTCAATTCTGACCGTGCGTGTGCAAAAAAAGAGAAGAAAATAAGACAAAGTGATGTATTCAGCAGTGTCATGGCCCCCTCCTCGTTTTATTTCCAGTCACAGATGACAGACGCACACTCAGCAAAATATCAGCGCGCTTATGTTCTCAGGTGTTTACAACAGTGTCATCTCCCTCACTGCCATCAGAGATTAGAATTTGAGGCAACGGGACACCGGAGGACCTTGGAAATCGAGAATATGACTATAAATGTAGAGGAAACTGAAAACAAAATGACCGACCTGTCATTTCTCCTTGCTGGCTGTTCCCAATTCAAAATCCATCCCTCTTTTTTCCAATGTGACTCTGGGACCTTGAAGGTCACCGGTGAAGCAGACTGAATCAAAATGCCAGATGGCCTTCTCTCCAGTGGAACCCCCACGTCCTCCTGTGGGACCCCCTGGGTCCTCCTCCATCATTTCAGTCATAATGCATCCAGAACTGGGATGGTGCTTACAGGAGGTGCTTTGAAGGTATCCTCATCACATATACAACCACAAGGTATACACATATGCTTTGTAGGCTGATACTCATTTAGTTTCCTTCAGGACAAAAAGACACACTACAAACACATTGTTGCATTCTGATCAGCCTGTCAGCATCTTTTTTTCATCCTCGTGAACATCCCGGTTTAGCAATATAAACCTTCTTTAAACTCCACACATCTCTCAAGAGATGTGTCTCCCTAAAAGTCCTACAAAGTCCAGAACCTTGCTCACCTCAGAGGGAAGCTCATGGTAGCCCAACACCTTACCATCAAAGAGCTTCATATCTGCCTGAGATAACCCTGATGTCTGGGGACGTGCGGTGTCTCCTCTGGTCCTTCAGGTTGGCAGTCATTTTAGTAATATGACTCGTTTTCTTTCTTCATAAATATTTTACACTACACACTTTTGGGTGCATGAAATAATACGAAATATTTATCGTTCCCTTCTGCTGAAGACACGTTGCTCTGGACAAAGGGGCCGTAGATGTTAGCTGGGACCAGCCTGTCTGGGACTTGTTTTGTGCGTGATAAGAGGCTCCTTGTTTGGAGTGATCTGATCTGCTGAGGGGGAGGTTTACTCCCTGCAGTGAAAGATGGTAGACTGTGGTTGGCTGGAACATCAGGAGGTGATGTTATGCTCCTGAGCTGATGGACAGATCTATCGAAGATATTTGACCATACCTGGCTCAGACCGTGCATGTTAATATAATACAATTAATTCTAAGTTAATAATAAGATTTTTTTTTTTTTTTTAAATAGTGGAGATTTTGGGTAATGACCTTTTGTTTGTCTCACACTCTGCCTTTTCACTAGAGCTTCCATCTCCAGATGATCATTTCTGCTATCTCTCACGGATCAACTTGTTGACCAGTTTCTTTTGTTTTTGTGCCAGTTCCATGGGTTAGAGAACACACACACTGGCTCTCTGTGGGATTTTAATCACTTCACCCCTCAGACCTCATCCTCTCATGATCTTCCCTTGGGAGGAAGGGCTGGCCTGGAGTCTGACGTCAGATTTTATGGGGAAGTAAACAAAGTCTAAGTGAGGGAAGAATCCCCACGTAAACAGAGCTGTCGTCTATGTCAACAAAAATTAGATGCAGATTGAAAACATGGGCTAAGGTCAAGCTTTTTTTATTTGAGAATTATGAAGAATGTGAGACTGTAGCGTGAGATTTAATGTTCTACTTATCCTTGTTCCAAATAAAAATGGATTCCCCGGCAATGGAAACTGTCCCCATAGAGAATTGACTTCTGTGTTTACATGTCATAATTCAAGATGTTTTTCTGTGATTCTATGATTGATCTACTGATCATTTGTTTTTTTGAGCAGGCCTCAAGCATGTGAAACCAAAAATTGTGGGCCGGAGGTGAAGTGGTGGGGGCAGGCATCACTCATGAGTCTGTATTTACAGGTACATGTGTCACTATGCACCGGTTTGCGTGGGCTCAAATGTGTCATCCCAGTTTGCAGACACTTAATTTCAACAGTGAAGCATTAACCGGTAATACCATGTATTAATATAGCAACAGGGCATCTATTTTTCTACGACGGAAATCGTTGTTTTCTAGATGACACTGGTTTCCAATATCATGGACGTGGACACTGACAGCAACGGCAGGATTCATGACAAATAATTCATATCCGATATGTCCACATTGTTGCCTGAAGGAGTCAAACAATAGAGTGGGCCTCAGTGTTGAACCACTGGGAACAACAGAATTAGAACGAATGAATAGGAAAAGTTTACAGAGAGAAAGAAAGAAATGAAGAAAGAAAGTAAAGGGAACGACTCAATGTAAGTGTTACACAACTGGTTTTCAGGCTTGACTTTTATGTGCATCATCTCAGGTGCTGTCCAGCTTGCAGGATGCACTCACATCATAAAAACCTCTGCCGAGCTGTAAAGTTAACAGGTGTGTGAAATTCAAACAGCCATCAGATGAAGGAAAATCAAAGATAAAGAAAGGCATTTAAAGGGTTCCAGCATCATTGTTCCTGCCCTGAGGTCAAACATATCGCTTTTTTATCATTTGCAAACCTCGGCCTATGTTTTAATCCTTTCATGAAGAGACGTATGTTGTGTAACCTGATAGCGGCTCAGTGGATGCGGCACTTTAGTTTCAGAGGTTAAGTCAGCTGTACATTTTGTTCTGTGCTGAAACCGCAGCTTCTCTCAACTAGAGGAAGTAAACACATACATTGCCAACTTACCACGTCTGCTTAAGATATCGTGATGAGGTGTTGAGGACAGACAGGCTTTACAGTTCTACCTCGTCAACAGACTTTCATGAAGAGACAAATAAAGAGTGACTTCAGAAACACTGCATTGATTCACAGACAAGGATCAAGGTTTGCACTGACTGACAGCAGAACGTCTTGTCCAACGTCGATACTAAACTAAACCTTATGTTGTTTCACATTTGTACTCACTGACATTCAGAATCAGAAACACTCCAACAATCACTTTACTACTTTACCACTTTGATACTTAATGGTCATTGTTTGAGTGAGCGGTAAGGATGAATTGTGTCAGTCCATGCAGGTGGGTTCGGGTTGTTTTGGAAGCAACAATAAGGGAACGTCAGACTGTACATGAGGCTGCTTTCCGTTAATAAAAATAAAAACTGCTGCTTGTCAGATAGATGCGTGAATACAAGCTCCATTTGATTTAACTTCTAAACACATATAAACAATATGCAATATGACATTAGACAGTGAGAGCAGCAACTGATGGATAGAGAAGGTGGTGATGATGATGATGACAGTTCACCTATCTGCTCATTTCTAACCTCTATTCACAATGAATTCTGTGTATTTTATATAGATTTTGTTATAATTCTTTTCTGGCAAATGGATGTGACTTTGTGGAATTACTGTCTGTTTGCTGACAATGGAAGGGGTTACAGAGAGGACAGGCTCTCTCTTGACAACAACCCACTGGATCTCCTCCACCATCACCTTCCTCCCCTGTGCACCCACCCACAAGCTCACAGCAAACTGCTACTTCAGAGGAAGTCCTGCTGCCTCCGTGTCAGAGGGCAACCAAACAGGCCGTTCCCTCCGCTGGTCAGTGTGCAGGGACGAATCCACACGTGTCTGTGTCTCCGTCCATCCTCTCAGCTCACTCCTGGGCCTGTTTGCTTGTCATAGAGAAGAAAGCCGAAACCTGTTGGGTCTGTTTTTCTCCCTCTGCTGGCCAAGAGCCCAGGTGAGGTGTTGTTGAACAGGGAGTCATCTTTCAGAAAAACATGAGGTGGTTTGCTGGGTCATGAGGCTCGACGAGGAGGAGGAGGAGGAGGAGGAGGAGGAGGAGGAGGAAGAAGGGAGACTGAGACAGATGGGTTTTAAAGTCTCTTTCATTGGATGTTTTCATGTTCCAAACCAGTTTTTCAGCTGCCACTCAGTCAACACATTCCTCTGTGATGACTGACTTTGTCCCCAGTGCTGTAGCAGGTTGTTGTTCACGCTCTTGTCATGACAGGGTATTTTTCCTGTGCAGCGATCAGTCATGTCACTTTGAAATGCAGCAGAAGATACTGATAAATTTTTTTTAAAAAACGTGATTAAAACTGCTGGAGCCTCTGATAGTGACACTGGTAGAAAGTATCTCAGCCTTCTGGGGGTAAAGAGCAGGAAAACAGACTCAACCCCTGTTTTAGTCCGCACGCATCCGCATCCTTCTTCTTTTGGCTCCTGCAGCCAAAAACCCAGCTGGGGAGTGAGAAGGTCACTCAGCTGATTTACTCCCAAGTCCAGTTCAACGGATACACGGCACTGGGAAAAAGACCAGCGCGATAGATGTTGTTCTTTTCTATGGAATTTATAACTGTTTTTAAGGGTGTTGGGGTGGGGGTTGGTGATACATATATTACATTTTATCCTCATTGAGGAACTCACGAAAGAACAACTCACAGTCAAGTTTTATTGATTCATCAGAGAAGAAAATGGTTTTGCATAAAAACGCTGAAGTGTGTCACTGCGAGAGATGTTCTCATAAAACAGATTTTATGTTCCGCCTGTTTTATTGCAGCGGTGCCAGATGTAAAGTCATACTTTGTTTTTACCACAGCATACAACAAAATAACAGGATTGAGCATTCTGTCCCTTTAAAGTCTGTTTTAAATTTAACACCAAGCAGAACAATCCTAATTGCATGCAGGATAAATAGTTTTTCCAAACCCCAAAATACTGAAATGTTCTTGTCACATTCATTTCCACACTTTTCCTAATCTCCCTGTTCACATCTGTTTACTTACACAACTCCAGAAACCTGCAGTGTTCCAGGGTTTCACTGCGTTACATGTGTCCGACCACACCTCACTCATTTTCTTGTCCATCATACATATGGAAACGTGTATAATTTCAAGGTTTTATGTAAGAAACCTCTGGTCACGCAAACCCTGTTACGCGAGAGACGATGGACCGATTTGGATGAAAATAAGATGTTGAGCTGAAAGCAGAAAGTGAAAACACAGAAAAGGACAGAAGACTCACTTTCTCTGAACCAACAGCTTATAAAATGTAAAAGGGCCATTTGGTGACTTTTTGTCTTTGTTTGATGTCTTTGTTGCTCTGATCACGTATGTTCCGATGCCAAAAGGCGCTGACGTACATGTAGGACTCCACACGCCACAGTCTGAGTCGGAGACAGAAGGCCTTTTGTGTGACGCAACTAATGCGAATCCTACAAAACAGGCGATCTAATCAAAAAGACTCGGCTGGACGGAGGAATGAGGAAAAACAGATAAACCTGATGACCTAACACGGGAACATGCTGTCCACGGCTGGCAAGCTCTGACAGGTGGATTAACTCGGCAGAAGAGCACCCTGTAAACACAAACCTCCATATCTGTCTTTATGAACATCAACACAGAGACAGACTCCAGAAAAAAAGACAGAATGTTGCAGATAATATAACCATCATTTTTTAACTTCACACCATCCCAACTAGGTTATTCCAAGTCTTTCCTCAACTGAACCAGCTGTGCCAATGAAGCTGCGTGACTGAAAATAATACACAATAAATAAATATGAATTGGAATATGAGGGATATCTCATTCTGTGTGGACGTAAATGTCACCTCTCGTTTTCATCAAATCAGTTGTGATTGTAGCCTTAGATAAATGTGACTCTCTGAGTAATTATTTGAATGCTGAATTGGTTTCACAACTCTAGCTGAGGAAACAATAATATTGGATGTGTGTGGTCATCAGATTCACAGAGGAAGCCAAACAATATTGCAACAAACAGTCTGCACAGATTGGGGGAAGTCACGTACGAACATGTCACATTATAATGTGGTGCGTCGCGATCACACACATTTGCACATAGCATGGAACTGTGCAGCGACACTGGTGAGGACACTTTAGTTCTTTTTTCAAGCTGTAGCTGCACGTGCGTATGTGTGTATGTGCATGGTAAAGGAACCGTAGCAGTCACACACTCAAATACACACTCTTGTCCATATGGGCAGAGCAAAACACACGGCAGCAGAGCGTCAACCGCTTCTTGAATACACACAGTCTTCCTCTGAGCGCCTCCAGCTGTGCTGAGGCTCCAGACATTTAATCGTAAAAACACATGGAGGATGCGTGTTTTTTCTTGTTGAGACAACAGTGTGTTTTCGTTTCGCTGGGTTTCACCAGTTTCACTGTCAACTTTGCACAATCACGACAGCTGATGACGCTCCTGAACTTTACAGACGGTGTGCTTGACGTGTGCTTTTAAAAAGCAGATGTTTACATTTTGTGTCAATGTGATTGCTTACCGTGTTTATATCTGTGTGTGCATGTGTGTTGTTTTTGTTGTATGTTGTTTATCATTTTTGTTCAGTAATCAATCCTGATGATTTGTAGCTACAGGATTCTCTGCACGTTGGGGGTTTTGGCACCAACTGTGGAAAACACTGGACAAACTGGCTTCAGCGTCAGCCTCAACAACAAAAGGGAATTGAAACTAAAAACTCTGCATGCGTGTGAGCGTGTGAGCGTGTGTGTGTGTGTGTGTGTGTGTGCCCTGTGTGTGCACATCTAATGAGCAGACAGCAAGGACCGTTGGAGCCCCGCCCACTGCTCCGCTCTCATTGGCTGCACTGCGCTGTTGTTAAGCATATAAGAAAAGAACTTTCTGTTCAGCCAATGGGGACAAACCTCGAACTTCCCACAACATGCCACAGCACCTTATCTGTGGTGACATCACATGGCCTTTAACAGCAGGCCGCAGACTGAACGAGATGGAACACACACACCCAAAATAAACGCGCAGCCAACTTTCAGTCTTGTGTGTTTTGCAGCGTGACTGGCAGCTGGCCTACTTACAGGCTCTTTAAATGACAACACAAAGCATTTCTCTATTCCTGGGATCCGTCTGGAGGACATCCGACCTGTTTCGTTGATGAATATACATATTAATTATCTGGGACGGAGCACCGTTCAACTGAAATTTTCCCTTTTTTTCTCCTGCTAAATATGAAATTAAATTCTGTATGAAAGTTTTTTTCAGGTCAAATGCTGACATACGATACCTTGTCAACAGTGGAGGGGATTTGTCTGCAACCTCCAAAGAACCATTTTGGAGGAAGTCATAATTCACAAACATCATGTGTTGGTTCCAACACATCTAACAAGACCACAGCTGTGGTGCGGGCAAATTTCAAAACGCATGAGTCGTGTTTCTCAGAGATTTGTTGTGGGAGCTGGCAGTGACACAAACCAAGAGGGATGCTGGTGAAGTACCGGTTTGTACTGCCGATGAATCAGTCCGACCGGCAGCTCCTCCAGCCGCCGCTGCCTTCCCACTCTGATCATTACAGGATAAGGAGGAAATAAGTGTATGTGTCCGTCAGTCGTCGCGTGCGATGAATCCAGGTGACGGTGCAGATGTTTTGTCGATGGCCTTGCAGAGGTGGAGACTGACTTTCACCAGTGGGTGAGAGGTCGCAGAGTGGTGAGTGAGCAGCAGTCGGATGTTTTTCACTTTCATAATGTTAAATGTAGAAACCACATTTGGAATTGGCGTTTGTCATGTTGTTATTGTTTGTTTTTCTTCACCGTCTCACACGATCCTGTAACACACACTTAAATGCCGTCAGTTTGTGGATGGAATCTAGAATGTTGCATGAAGTGAGAGTGTTTCCTGTGTTTCCTGTGGTCTGCGACTCTGAGCGGGTGACTGATCAGCTTGTGTGTGACTGGAGGACACCCCCCCCCCCATCCACCCACCCACCCACCCACCCACAAACACATACACCTTGTTCTTTACTGCTGCCAATACTGTTTCTTCTTTTGCTTAACATTAAGCCTTTTGACGTTCGAACAGCCAGTGGAATTAATGCTGACGATGCATTTTGGAGGTGAATATACAGATAATAATACAGAGGTGAATTTCTCTTGTGAGGTCAAATAAATTATCTATCTATCTAGCAATCTGAACAACCAGACTTGGTTGATTGAAGGTTCATCTCTTTTCCACAAGGTATCATCCTGTCTTCAAGCAGCCAACTACACTCACCTCTCTTCTGTGTTCAGGACACCATCTTCAAGGGGGGTCCTGATTCCACCTCCAGCTGCTGCCTGGGCCTTAGCTGCTTGGATCACCAGTGCTGTTGAAATCACAATTCGTACAAAATATCTTTTTATAATGAATCTGTTTTTAAGCGTTTCCAGTGGAACGTGTTATTGTCTGATGACTGCAGCAGTGCATCATGTGTGGACTTTCTTGTTTCTGGTTGTATCACTTTGGAGTCAAAGTAGGCAAAGAAAAGGGTTTTCTGAAGAGGATTACTGTTTTTGCATTTCACAAACATAAAATGTTGCTGAACAATGTTCTGCATGCTGAAATGTACAAACCTTGCAGGGCGTCCTGGTCTCTGCTGCAGTGACATGACCTTAAAGCGTGTTCTTTTACTTTTCAGGAAAGGGGTGTAGCTTGTGCAAATACCTAAAAAGTCTTGGGAATTAATGCTGCATGTATTTTTTACAGTGTGAGAGCAGCTGTGTTGCTTTGAGGAAGTTCTGTCACTTTTTCCCCACTAAAAAACCCAGAAAAAGAGAGTCCAGCCAAAGCGGCCTTGAATGAGTGGCAACCTAATGGAAAGTTGTGCTCACCAAAACCTGTAATCGCCCTTCAATGTCAGGAAAAGGACTTGTAAACTTGGAACGCTCTGGCCAAGCTTTGTGTTTGCTTGCAGAGCTACATATTCTCACACCATGGTTCAAACCACTTGACTGAAGCAAGATATCGATACTCTCACTGGCTGAAAAACATGTTCAATGGACAGAAGACTGCCTGTGACACAGCTTTCGGTTTGCTGGATCATCCTCTCCTCCAAATGCTTGTCTATATTCTTGAACGCAGCTCACGCTGGCGTTCTGGAGAAACAGAGGATGTCAGTGGGAATGTTACATCTTTGAAATGTAAACATTAATAAACACGATTAAATATTATTAACATGATTAGAGGCCTTTAGCTTTAGAGTGATAGTGATGAACTATGGTGGATTGTTTTCAGTTCTTCAGTTTTGTTTCTGCTGTGTAGGGTCTGACAAATTTACAAGACGAATGAAAATGCTGAGTACAAAAGTTCTAAAATGCTCATGTAGCGTGCAAAGAACAGAGCACCCCCGGCGAGTAAACAGAGACAATAGCAGGCTCTCATAAGCACATTAATCCTAATGTGTGTGTATATGCACATATGGGAGGAAGAAGTAAGAGGAAGGAGGAGGTGGGGGCTGCTCCCCGCACTGGCTCATGCCGGTTTGCGCTGCTTCTCACTGGCCCGGGCTCATCGTGAAGTTGTGAGGTTAGTGGAGGGGCAAATGGATTTAGGGTGTGTGGGTTTAAGCGCTGTGTGTGTGTG
>JBBMJM010133866.1:0-12233 GCA_037832705.1 Centriscus cristatus
TCTATTTATTTGACACATCTATCTATACTCATTTTGTTTCTTAATCTGAGCTGACAAGAACTGTACTGTTTTTTAAATTAATAAAGTCATGTGATAGTAAACTTAATGACCTTTAAACTGAATCCAAATTGTGTTCACTTTTCATCATATATTCAATAATTCAACCGTTAATGAATCCCTTGTGAAAATTATCGCCACATTCATCGATAGTAAATTAATGTGCTGAATGGATGAATGGAAGTAAATGCTGGAACACTTAGTGTGTATGTGGCTGTTTGCCGATATACAGTATTAGTGGATAGATATCTGATGTCCTTGGGCCAATATTTATATTCATAACAAACAAGGAAATGACAGCCAACAAAACAACCTCAGGCACCCCGCATTTCAATTACAAACAGCAAAAAAAGCCGTTATTGATCCATTGCAGAGAGTTTGGTAAATTGGTTCTGATTGATTTCTACAATAAAAAGGCAAGTGCAGTGCCTCGGGAGATGAGTAAAACATTGAAAGTTTTGTTTTGTTGCTGAACTATATTTCCTTGCATATTCCTCTGCCGTGTAAAAGTGCAGTGGGATTTGAGCTGCCAGTCAGATTAATAAATTCTAGATCCATATTTTAATTTTCAATTTTCAATAAATGCTTTTTGTTTAATGTACAGCCATAAAAGTGTCCAACATCTGCTGTTTAAGTCCCTTATGTGAATTTCAACAAGCTTTCTAGAGAAAATTTCTTGTTTTTAAATGTACAATGACAACAAAGGTCCAAAGACGGGCGGTGGGGGCTATTCAGGTTCATTTAGTGTTCCACCTGACCAAGATGAATGTGATTCACACCCAACTGAGAGAGTCCAGACCCCAACCCACCTCACAACCTCAATTCTCTTTCTCATTTGTTTTACTGGTGTGATCCAATGAACTGAGCCAATCATGCAGTGCTGAAACTCTGAGGTCAACAACGCTGCTGCTCCATGGAGTGACAAGGTAAGGCAAGTAGTCCTCCCACACTGCCTAGAGTCTAAAAGGGAAGGGGTTGCTGGGACATTTGTAGTTTTGGTACATGATATACTACAACTACTGTTCTTGATGTTACTAATGAGTAGGATGATAAATAAAGACATTACACTACAAAAGGACAAATATGCCAAAATAGACACATACCCACTGTTACAGCCTGGAATCATGGGTAATGGGAAACTCATCGTACCTCTGTCAGACCCAGCCAACACTGTAACATAGTTCCTTGGAATATAATAAGAGGTCACTGAGCATGAAAGGAAGTGCACTCATGTTAACTACCAACTCATCTATAAGTGATGCCAAGGTGATGCTATTACATGTTTCCATGAATGTTTGAACCCAAGGCTGCAATAACTCTTGCAGTTATGTCTAGTTATGTCTTTCTTCACATAGTTCCTATGTTTCGTACTCCCGCACCTCCTGTGAGACTGTGTGGCTCCTGTAACATGTCAAGCACCGTTTGTGTATGATGGGGAAGATCACACAGGATTTCTTCCTATGTGACCCTGGCTTGCCCTTCATCCTCCTCTTACAATTTGATCTCTCACACACGCACGCACACACACACACACACACACACACACACACACACACACACACACACACACACACTTTGTTTGTTATTGTTGTCTGACAGCTGGCTCCTCTTGCCCCATAGCTCCTTTCACCCTTCGCCTCATCACTATAAATCTTGCTAGGAACAAATTAGCATTTTTTTTAGAACTCTATCTCTCTCCATTTTTTTCTTAAATAAAGTCCATCATCTAAGACACAGCTATCATTACTTTATGACACATCACTGCAAATGTATTAAGAGATGTTATTAAGAGCTTAGATCACTTGACAATCACTTGAAAATGACTTATGACTTATATGTGCACCACTGGGAAGACACAATCAGCTTCATGACAAACATCTCGACTGACGCTCTACTCCAAATAAAAACTAGATTGTGTGCCCCAAAGCAGCGACGACTTCAGATGTATTTAATGTTAACGAAAACATAAGGATTCTCAGGTTAATCATCTTCATAACACATTTGTACAAGAAATACTGGTATAGTTGTACAAAAGCCATTGATTAAAAAAATATATATATATCTGCGAGGATGATAGTCCCATGTGTACAAACTTCAAACTTGCCTCAAGATTATTATTTTTTTGGACAGACAACTTGGCAGTGACAACAAGTTTGGTCTCTCTGAAGTGTCAGCTCATATAGTGTATTACGAGGGCCATGGGGGATTGTAGCATTGCAATGTTTGTGTAAGCACAGCAGTCACTTTGTTAACAGCCTCTTAACATTCCCCTGCTACAGTTTATGGGTTTCCTTGCCCCTCAGGTCTTTGTATAATAAGGGGGGTTCTTCATTTAATATGAATTCACTTCAGCAAGTGATTACAAGGCCTGGCATTTTGATACTATTGATTGGGGCTTGACAGGCCTCCATCCAAAACGTATTATTCTTAGCAAAAGCATGTTGTGTTTCAGTCAACGATAATACTTCTGTCTCAGCCTCTTGGCTAATCTGAAACCAGGAATCCGTTCCCATTCCTAATAGCCCTCCCCCCTCTGTTCTAGTAAAACTCATGTCATCTCTCCATCAGCGTCTCACTTCCCTTGTCAGCTCAGTGAAGCTTTCAGTCAGAGCTGCAGTCAAGCTTCTCATGAGTTTAGGAAAGGTCAGCAAGTCTAACAATAACACTGACCTTCATTCGGATGAGTTTGCTGGCTAAAGCAGTTGACTACAATAACATAACTCTTATGAGGCTTTCTCATACTCCAGCGTCTAGGTGGTGCGTCTGATGAAGATGGACTGGTGAGACAGATGGGGGTGATACTCTCTGACAAAAAAATCTGCAGGTTATGCCCTGTTATTTTATTCATCTCGTACAGGCTTCTGTGTAGAACACCAGGTCAGGGTGTCAACATTCTCCATCAAGTCTGATGGCATGTGGCAGTTTTTGACGCGCCTGTCTCTGCCAATGAACACTGGTCGGCGATCAAATATGTCGCTCTTGCAAAGTGCCACTCCCTTTTCTCTGGCCAACCTTGGTTTTTAATAAAGTGTCCATGTGAGGGAAAGACATGGCCCCACTGGATTGTTGAGACAAATTAATGTATTTTTTTTTCTCTCAAATTATCAGTACCAACAAAAAAAAAACAAGCCTCCTTCTCTCTCCCCCTTTTCATCCTGAATGAGCTCCTCTTATATCCTGGGAGATGAGGCCAATTAGGCCATACCATTACTGGTGGGGTGGGGTGTGAGGTGTGTGTGTAGTAGGAGTAGTTCTGTAGTATGCATGATTATGCATTTGATTAGTCCTGCTTTTTAATCCCTCTATGCTACTAAATCTCTCATTGTTATGCATGTGTTGTATGCATTGGACATATTATCAGTATAGATTTTTTAATCAATGAGTATCAGAGATCTTTTGCACCTTCATTGTATGGTTTGCACAGATTCTCTACATGTACACTCTGCTGCTGGCCAACCCATTGCTTGACAGCAACTTTCTTATACACTGGACCAAAGGACATGTGGTCTGTGGTGCTGCTACATTCTCCTGTAGCCATAGAGACATAGCCACAGTACAGTTTAAAGTAACTTTATCCCAAGGTCTTGCACACCCATCAACATAGACCATCAATTATACCTTCAGTTTGACAGTAATAGATGTGAAATATTTCATCTGATCTCACTTTTTTCAAGGTGTTTTTGCTCTCATCCGCTGACAACTGTAAAAGATGATTTATAATGTTCTCACCATTGATGTCGTGGCACCACAGCACACTGATGTCTTTTGACAAACATTCTATGGATATGTTGAAGAAGAAATTCATCTGAATTAGTGTTTGTGTTCCAAGCTGGCAGAGTCACTTCTTTCCTCCAAAGATGCAGGAGTAGAAATGCTGCTTATAGACATGAGGGCTTGATACAGTGAGACATCTCAGGTCAAGCCACCCTGCTGACACGGAATAGGGACACTAACCAAAAGCCCTGCACAAAATAATATATTTAATATTTTAAAACTATGGTTTTATTGCATACATTTGTACTTTTATACATTTTACACAGTTATACTTAATTCATCTGGTGTGGGTCTTAAACTGTGTGCTCCCAGTAAGGCTCAGAAACAGGAGGTATTTTTCTCAGCAGCTCAACTCCTGTGAGTTCATGCCAAAGTTCACACCATGTTCACAGTTTCTTTCCTCATGTCCTGTCCATCGTTCTGCAGTTTTATCTTCGTGGTAACTATGTATACTTTGATGTCATTGTACGCTATTTATGTTTACTGCATTTGTATGGTAATTGTTCTACTGATGCATTCCTCACGCAAATGAAGAAAATTGAGTTCAGACAATTAGGGTGGCTACATTATTACTGCTACATGCAGCAGCTGTAAGAATTCACTTTGAGTGCTTTTTTCTATACATTCATGGTGCCCAAAGCGCTTCAGAATGGCTTCAAATTCGCCCATTCATACTTCATTGAGTCTTCATTGACTTCATTGATCACATCATGTTACCAAAGAATCAGCGCTGAAAAATCACAAGATAAAGATGAAAGGTCTTAGCCACTCTGCACAGGTGTTCACAGAAAGAGATGAAATCTGTTTAGAACAGATTTTTATATCTGCTTGTCCCAGTGAGTAATATAATGTGCTTCATTCACATTCAACTCAACAGTTTACTCAACGATTCTGTAGAAGCAGGCTTCTTCACTCAGTTGGCAAACTCTCTCTGAAAAAGTGTACATTCTCCTAATTAAGATCATGATCAGGAACTGACCAATACCCCTTTGAAACAGACCCATAATAAGATCAGACTTGTGTTTTCAAACTGCTGTCATTACTGACATATGTTTACTCTGCTGCCATTTCTGTGAGGATGTTAGAAACAGTTGAGGTCAGGAATCAAGCAGAATAAAATGAGAGCATTGTAAAAGAAACTGATGGATGTTGTCTCCTTTTATATTAAGGTTCAATAACATGTTCACCACGAAAGTCAATTGAGTTACAGTAACTTCCTTACTTATTTAGTCAGTCCACATTCTTTGAGTGCCGTTCCTTGTTCCTCTAGTCTGTCTTCACATAGGAAACATGTACAGCCTCAGGATATATTTTTTCCACAGGAGCAGAAGCAGAAGCTTCTTTCCATCTTTTAGACTGCCCCTGGTGACTACAATCAGAATACATTCAGACAGAGCAATTACTGTCCCAAAGTTCCCAGAGGTGGCTCATCTTAGCAGTACATCACAACAATGTCATCCATAAATCCAAATTGACTTTGGGACCCTGGTTACATTGTCAGCAGCAAACATTGATAAATCCCACATAAATCACTGCCTGCAGCTCCTCTTTATTATATAATATTTAAGGAGTAATGGTAAGAATTACTGTAGATAATGTTGGAGGAACTTGTATCTGTATATTCTCTACATAGTGCAGCACAGTTTTAATTGCACAAGAGATAAACGACATCTCACATCTCAATCGTGCATAGAAATCACATCGCTACGTAGATGGCACAACATGAAAGGAGTTGGAGCAGAGGTTCTTTGCATTCCACATCGCTGGATGGTCTGCAGATAAGCCTCTGACAATATGGATTTACCAAAAAGCGACAACAATGAGCATTGACAACCGTGCAGCTACATAAAGTGGGGACGCTTGCAGTTGCTGACAGTGACAGCTCGGAGAGAGAGAAAACCTGAAGAGGCCATATTACCTTTAAAATGGGCAAGGAAGCAGTGCAGTGGGTGGAGAACACATTTTAACAGAATGCAATGTACAACGTAAAACGCTTACTGCGTAAATGTCAGAATAGATGAGCGGCCAGGTCAGCAGCAAGACAGAATAAATTGTGCAAAAGGATTAACAGCCATTGGGACACACATAAGGCAGTGGCAATAACTGCGGATTGAATGGATATATGCTATCCATATCTGCCAATATGACCTACATATACACGTACAATTTTCATGGTTATCTATCTATGGCATATTTAATCAATGTGGAACAGAACTAAATGTACATGTAAATATTAGTGCTGTCATTTCAACACATTAATTTGATTAATTGCGGCACAATTTAACGCGTTAAAAAAATTAACGTAATTAATTATGAGTATCAACGGCAGCGAGCCGATGCTTGCGCATTTGAATTTCGGCCCAGTGAAGGACCTGTAGTCTTCTCGGCCGTGCTACGTCACCTGCGTCTGCAAATTAACAAGGAAGTCGGCAACAATAACAGACACAGCCACGAAACGGAAAGTTTATTTACAAAAAGAACAGAGACGGTACGATAAATAAAAACGCTGTGATTTGTAGTTTTACCAAAAAGGAGTTCTCTTACCACCAGAGCAACCCCAGCCTGACGTACCTGTGTTCGGTCGATTTCTGCTACCCGTCACGAAGCGCTACTTCCTGGCTCTACGCATGCGCCGTAACACGTCGCCGAGTCTTCAGGTTAATGACATACTTAATTACATGTACTCTTACCTTCGCAGCCCATGAAACCTTGAAAAACAACTTACAAAATTTCGCCCAAGACCATGATTTGTGATGTGTTATTTCAGTCAGTTTCTTCAGGGTATCAGTTTTGGATCTGGTACCTTCACCCTGTCAAGTAGTGCTACCACTGCTTATTACATTTATTTTCAACCACCATTTACCAGTGTCAGTGTCATTGCCCCTTACCTCTGGAACTCTCTTACAAATCCATCCACAACTTCCCCGATCTGCCCACCTTTCACAGCCATGTCAAAACACACCATTTTAAGACTGCTGTTAATATCCAATAATTGCCTCTGCCATCTATCTAGGTGTTTTCGTGTTTAATGTTTTACTGATTTAATGTTCGTGTGTGTTTGATTGTTTTACCTTCTGACTCCGGTACAGTGTCTTTGAGTTCTTTTAAAAGCACTTTATAAATAAAGTGTATTATCATGTTTGACACATTTATCAGAGAAGCTAGCAGACACAATAGCAGAGAATCTCGCAGACAGAGATATGACCTGCAGCTGCTGTAGGAACCTGTTTGTCACGACACTTATTTCTTATGTAACTGAACTAACAATGACTGGATGAGTTTATTTGGTGGATAAAACTTTCTGCTGTTTCACATAACTGACCCACTCTCCGTCTGATCACAGTCATCACACACATACACACATCATGTGTGAGACTGCATCTCTTGATGTCACAAGAGATATTGTGATTTTCTTGAAATCTTAATCCACTGACAATTTTGCAATCACGATGTATTGTAAATTTGATTATTTCCTGACGTCCTTAATTAAGACACAATACTGAGAAAGGAGCACCAATGTACCCTCATTCCAAAATAATTGAGCCAATAACCAGTAAAATGGGAGCTAATCTGCTTTTAAAAAGGTATACAGTCAGAATGGGCCTCCCTTCATTGTTTTGTGACGCAAAAGCGGGAATGTGTTTTCGTAAAATGTTGCATTGATATGCTATTGATGTGGATAAAAACCTGCAATGAACAAAACTAGTGGAAAAGTTCCTGTTTGTTTCAGAAGTAGCTGCTGGTTTATGCATACAAATCATTCCTAGTCGTTGGGGGGGACAGTATGTTACCCACTATCCTGCCCTCGTATGCCAGCTCAGAATGATGAAAGACACATTACACTGTGACAGAGAAGCAGACATTTCAAACCTGTATAAAATCCCCTCCGAGTATTGTTATATCAAAAAGTAACTACAAAGCCTGTCACTAACATGCAACATAAGGAGAACATCTTCATGCATGTTGCAGGTTATTGGCACCTTGAAAACGTTGAAAGCCTGAGGAGAAAAACACACACACACACACACACACACACACACACACACACACACACACACACATACAAAAGAAGGAGCATCACAGATTCATTGGCCCAAGAAAGCTGATGAGCCGTTTGGAGTTCAATCTGTCTACTTTAACTAGACTTTGTCCAGATGCTGAAACTGCTGGATACATGTTTGGTTGCAGCGTTGCAGTGCTCTGATATTAAACTTGGAAAGTGAAGCATTGACAAAGGCCTTGGGAGAGACTGTTGAGGAGTTCTGAGACTTTAAATTGCAAAACAGGGAACCCAGTTAAAGTGTTTTCTTCTGGGTATTACACCTACACATTATCCTGCATTATGCAGAAACTGTAGCATCATTTCAATACAGTGTTCAAGCCGCGCTGTCTGTGGTCCTAAAACAGATGATTGACAGACATTGTTTAGTTGCCTGCTGTTTGGCCCTTGTATGTTTTATTGGTCCTGCAAATGGCTGCTACTCCATGACATACAGTGAAGAGCACAAGAAAATAAGGTAATTTTGTAATTTGAACCCATGCTGTGCGTGTTCCAATAAAGACGTCATTAAAAATGCAAACAATCTGAGCTCATGTGGCACATGTGGCGTGTCTTCACACTAGTTGGTAGCTGATGATTAACTTCCAAAGTTTTTTCATCTAAAAGCTCATTAGTTGTGCTTTCCAACACATACTGCAACACTGAAATGACCTCCACACCCCCAAGAAACGCAGTATGCGCAGTGCAAAACAGAATTTAGTCTGCCAGCTCCTTCATTGAGACTCCATGTCACATGTGAGATTTCACACCAAGCATGTGGGCGATTAGTGACATTTCTTCTTCCTCGTATGTGAGTGAATCAAATGAGGGAAAAACAACCCCCCTGGGTCATTTACACAAATACAGCATTGAAAATGTTTAACTGGAGGGACGACAAGATTGTAAAAGCGCTGTGAGCACAAACAACTCCATCAGCTGCTACATACAAGTCCTGTGGACAGAATATGTACAATAATAAAATACAATTCCAGATAAAAACATACCATAAATTATGTATGGTTGATACTATACTATACTATTTATGATGAATAGTAGCAACAGATGGACAGCAAAACCCTTTATAACTTATAAAATAACTGATAAATCGGAAGAGAAGAGAAGGCCGCTACAAGTCACTTGCTGTGGAAGAACTATTAACAGCAATTTGTCTTAATGACAACTGAAGCTGAGAGTTTGCAATTTGTTGCATGGAGGTTTGACACACAATGGTGGATGGAAAGGATTATCCATCTTCTGCTCCCCCTCATTTATGACACCTTGTGGTTCGGCAGTGTGCTGTGGTTCAGAACAGACATACTGTTCACCAAAAAAACAGCTGAAAGTGTCTTGGTCAGTTATGTGTAAACTCACTAGCTGGGTAAAAACTGTGGTTAATGTAGGTAATAACATCTATGGACCGGATAGAAGAAGCAGTCAGGTTCCTTTTCCCTATTTTATGTGTGCATTTCATGTATGGAACACTTCCACATGTATGTTTATCTGGTCCTCTGGAGACATGAGGGCTGCTGTTTATTTTCAGACACAAGTGAAAGAGATGTAATTACCAGACATAAAAGCACCAAACTCTCCTGGATAAAACAACACACACGACTTTGAAGAGAAAATCTTCAGGTCTTCAAAGGGAAAACTAGCAGAGAGAGAGACAGAGACAGAGGAAAACAAAGAGATAAATATCACTGCCTGTGTACTGAAATACCAGCGATTGCTCATCTCCCCAGAACACTACTTAGGAAGAGGAGAATTAGACTGTGCTGGTCAATGTGGATCCTTTTTTTTAAATTAATTTACACTATTTCGTCTCAGTGTATAGTGTCCCCAGCCAGACCAAGAAAGGGTCCTTAGATATGAAGACATCATGATACTGAAGTCACAACCTACTCTGGTGAGAATCACACTTGCAATGAAACGTGATACAGCACAATCGCAGTCGATGAAACTGAAGTCAATACATTACAACAGTATATGTTGAATTGGCAGCACTGCTGCAGCCTGCTTCCTGGCCTGGTTCGAGTTCTGTGGGGAGTTTGCATGATCTCCCTGTGTCTGCGTGACTTCTCTCTGGATACTCTGGCTTCCGCCAGCCAAGTTAATCGATTATTCTAAATTGTAGGTGTTCATGTGAGTGTCAATGGTCGTCAACCCTGGTTTTCATCCAGGGCGTACCCCGCCACACGCCCATTGACAGCTGGCAACGGCTCCAGCATTAACCGGGACCCACAGCAGGAGGAAGCAGGAGATGACAAACGAACAAAGATGAACTGCAAACTGACATGATGTGACTATGCTGTATGTCATAACAAAACAAATCGGGTATACACCTATCACGAACCGATTTCATGTCCTTCTGCTTGTCCTCTCAGCTAACAGAAAACATTGACATTCCTTAAAATACATTACGTTTACACCCCATCCTGCTAGACTGAGATGTTTGGTTCCCACTCTTTGGTTTTCTGCTGTTTGTCTGTCTGACAAGACATTAAATTTGACTGACAACTCTATTTTGGACTAGACACATTTTTCTTCGGACTCTGTTGGTTCTTACTGTTGAATACTTGCTTTGTCTCTTTTTTTCTCTTCGTCACCGAGAAGATCCGCTGGAGGTTGAACAGGACGACATCAGCGCCGAACGGCTCCAGCATGTCACTCCCCCCTGACTCACTGCATAATAAATGAAGCAGATGAATCACATTAGAGCATATTTAAAATGACGTCTCTCATGTACTTTGCTTATGAAATGATCCTAACAGTGCACAGCTTGACATTCGGCGAATGCAGAAACTTGCATGATTGCTAATTTGTTGTGTTGTTTTACCAACACAAATATTGAAGCCACACTTCACATGTCATTCAGGTTATGAATTTAAAAAAAAAAAAAAAAAAAAAAGCACAAACTTTTTTCAGGGGAGGCATTTCTCAGGATTATTACTCTATTTACCTCTATGTCTGTCAATGTTTACTTAATAGCTTCACATACAGAACATCGGCATATTTATCAGTTATCAGTCTTTTATAGAGTGTAAATAAACTAATTTTCACTTGTCCATCATCTTTATGAGAAGATGAAGGGAAAAAAAGACGCCACCTGGTAAATTCAAGTTAAACTAATTAAATTACACATTAAAGGAAGATATGTTCACACTTGTCTGCTGAGGGAATGATGGTGTGAAGGTGTGTTTGAGAAGCGTGTTTATGTATCGCTCAATTTCCTTCCACTGCTCAGAGATTTACACAATATGAACAAAAGACACTACAGAAACTGAGCTGCTATTTCCTGTGAAGCAGAAAAAGCTCCTCATCCAAGCTTGTGTCCAAGGGCCTGCAGTGAGGACAGCAAGGGGAGAAGCAGAATATTTCTTAACCAGTCTAATTTGGCACTGGGACTCAACATCTACTACACTTCATTAGCATCTGCAGCACGATTATTATGGAGATACCAGCAGATATGCTGTTGTGCACAAACATCTCCATCTCAAGCAGCAACAATGACTTAATCCATATGGTTTTCTGGAGCACAAATCAGAAAGTGATAGAATAAAAATGTATGAGTCTATGTATTAATACATTGTCTAAAAAAATAAACCCTTAACCAGAACTATATCTCTTCAGTTCAGGTCGCATTCAATGTGCAAATTATGAATTATTTCACAGTGTTAATTACATGTGGGTGTGCGTACCCCGTGACTGCAAAGAGGAATAAGTACTTATCTTCACCTCCCCCTCCTCATTATATATCTTGCCCTCGTTTCTGAATAGATTAAATCTGTGAAATCACAAAAGGTTTTTAGCTTCCAGCAGCATTCACTCACTCAGCTCATTTACAAACTGAGCATGTTACTGTGTGCTGGAGCCTGTGTCACAATCAGCAGGTTAATGAGGTGACTACAGGTGTAATACAGGGTTTTCAGTGTAACAAAGCAGGATTGTTTTTCACCAGGACACCATGGCAACATGCTGTAGGCTAGATAGCAATGAAATTGGGGCTGGTTTTTTAAATTTGGTATGGGGCCAATATGCTCTTAGCAGTATTTGTTCACCAAAATGATCTGTAATTGTTTCATATCAGACAGAAATGTTTGGACCATGATTTGTTTGTGGAGGGTTTTTTTTTTCGGCAGGCTCCAGCACCAGGAGATAGTCGGGAGGGCGCAAGTAGGGAGAGCAGGACTTGGCTGGGGAGTTTCTCCACGCCTCTGGTCAAAGGCCAAGAAGAGGGAACGGAAAACCATGGTTGTGGAAGAGGTGTCAAGGGCGAACCAGGAGCAGTACACCATCAAGGCTGTGTCTCAAGGGCGCCAGGGAAGATGGACCACTTGGGAAGGCACCCTCAAGAGACCCATCAGCT
>JBBMJM010133896.1:0-12231 GCA_037832705.1 Centriscus cristatus
GTATAACTTATTTTCAGATTCACGCTGCATTCAAAATATGATAACTGTATTCCAATCCACCTACTGAGGAATAAAACATTAATATGCGTCATATTCAGTGTTGACCATTATCAAAAGCCTGTGTTGGTATCTGGATCGATGCCACATTAAAATCACATATCTGTAATGAAATAGTACTTACATGTTACCAACTCAGATCATGATCCAGTAACACAATAATTGTTTGTCCTAATCGTACCAACCACATTTTGTCGCTAATGATTTTTGAGTTTTGTGTCGTAAATGATTACTTAAGAGTATTGTTATTGCTACTAAATGTCTCTTCTTCCACTGCCTGGAATAAAGACGGTGCTTCTTTCAATGCTTTAACTGGTCCATCACTCCTGAGGACCACACAGTTTTGTCTCCTCCTCCAAAAGCAATTTACTGTGGAATTCTCAATTTTACAGACAATAATTCATAGGGTGCATTTCAAATATTTTATTAGATATATCTCATATTTCAAAGGATTTAATGATAACCTCAAGTGCAATATATGTCAAATCAAATGTCCTTATGTACATACAAATGTGCCTCACTTACTACCTTACTTTCTGTGGATATAGCTTTAAAAAATGATATTGTTATTTATATAAAGCACCAAGTGGAGCAGTGCTCCAAATTTCGTTGTATGCACTGTCATACAATGACAATAAGTTGATTTGTTTACCTGTCCGTGGTAAATGCCAAGCATGATACAAAACTACAGTTAGAGATGACTAACAATACGAAATTTAAAAAATACAATGTGCAATACAATCTGACGGTCGTTGATAAGGAGAGTGCATCCCCCCACAAACTGCAGGTTACAAGATAAAGTTTGTGGTTTGGGGGATGTACTTCCGAGCGGGTGTTTGTACGCAGACCTGGCAACCCGTCGCAGACCGCGGTGGAGCTCGCGTCGGTCCCTCAGCAGCTGAACATCCGTAGAAGGTAGCTGCCGGTTAGCAACATGTCGAACGTCGTGGATACTAAGCTCTACGACATTCTCGGAGTTTCCCCATCTGCATCTGAAAATGAATTAAAAAAGGTCAGTGCGTTGTGATATTCTGGCGCAATTCGAGAGGAGGAGAGCAAAATACAACGAGAAGAGGGGTCACTAGTGAAACATGGCCTAGGAACAATCTAATCAGCGCGAGCTAGTTTACCAAACGCTAGCTAAAGATGCTCAGCTTCAACGTTAGCCTTCAAGGTTGCTAGCCGTGCTAGTAAACTACGACCGAAAACTAATCGGTGCAGCAGTCTAGTTAGTACTTGTGTTTGTAAAACGTTGTATGTACCTATTGAATCGTCCGTGATATGTTTTCGGAAATTAGATGATACTTCTTCAGCTTTTATCGAGCCGGTCAGTAGCAGAAAACATTAGCTTAACTTATCGGCTCGCCGACTTAAACGTGTAGAAAATAACCATATTGAAGTGTTAACGAGATTTATACGATATCCGCTAACGGCGTGGATTTCAGTACATTTGTTCTGTGGTTGGATGTACCGATAGACTTGGGGTTAACGTGTATGTTGGATAGTGTCTGGCTAACGCTAATGTTGGTCGTTTAGCGTCTCAGAACTTAGCGGACGCCTCGCTGCTCTGTAGTTAAGTTATTATGAAAATGTTATACGGGCGTGACTGGACCTTGTAGAATTATATTTTGACCATTTAGTAAATACGAATATCTGAAGTTGCACCTTTCTTTTGTATGCGACATCGTTTCGTTCCGGTGCAAGTTGTGCATACAGGGTTTAAAGTCACGTGTGATGCTGCGTTATGATTAGATTGCATCAGATAGCAATTGAAATTGCATATATCGGGATTCGGAGGTGTCAAAGTTGGCTTTTGTTGGTGTCCAGATGGCTTTGACAGGACGACTTACAAAATGGGCCCTTGAGAGGTTTCTAGCGTGTGATTCAGCTGCAGGACGCCTTTCTATGGTAGATACCGTAGCTGAAAGCGCTTTTTCATGTTTGTCTGTTGTGTATCACAGGCTTATCGCAAACTGGCCAAAGAATACCACCCAGACAAGAACCCTGACGCTGGAGACAAGGTATGATTGAAACAGCAGCATTATGGATGACCAGGTCAACAGCAGTTCATCTGGGAACTTCTCAAATTATTTTAAAATAGCTGCTTTATAACTATTAAGAGAAGTGCCTCATGTTGTAGGACTGCTCAATTGAGAGTGAATAATATTTGTTGTGGAGTACAGGAATTACAGAAACTGAGTGTGAAATCCTGTCTTAGGTCACATACTGTACATGAAGCGTGGTTTTCTAGCTGCATTTAGGAGGAAATCCCATCTTATGTCAGCATAGGAATATGTGTGTTAATGGACTATCCCAACTCAAGTTAAATCGGCAGCTTAAATCCCCCTCAATATTGATGTATATATTCCCATTGTATCAATGCTCCAATTGAAACTCTTCTTTTTGTGTTCAACACTACATGTAGTAGGAACAGGCATGGGTTATGAGGACATTGAGCATCAGATCGGATAATATATTAGAGACAGTCAAACTAAAATCCCATGATTTGCTAAATATTACTACTACTACTTAGAGTTCTTGGTTGATTCAGAAAGATGATTTGCAAAGAACATTTATGTTCAAACTGATCAATCAAGTCACTTTTAGATGGGAACAAAGCTATTATCACCCATCCCTCCATCCATCCACCTGTCTGAAAGATGTTTGCACAATAACAGTATTGGGAATGAAAGGTATTTCATAGTGAGGGAAAGCTGATGCTTAAGACTGGGACATGTTTGAAGAGGCAGGAATTCCCAGCAGGCGCAGTGAAGATCTTCCTTCAATGCTGTTCAACAAATCCCAACTCAGACTTGGGAATATGAAACAACTATTCCCCAGACAGCAGCACATCTGTTTTTGAAGTGAACTGCTGAGATTAAAAAACAAGGCCATGACACAGACTGTGCTCCCCTTTTTCGATTTAATTGCTGGCTCACCAAAAACAAAAAGATCTGACTTGTGCAGTGGGCATTCAGATGTCTGGGGAATCCTCCATGTTGTTATGTATCTTTCTTTCCATTTTGCAGTTTAAGGAGATCAGTTTTGCATATGAAGTACTGACCAACCCAGAGAAGAAAGAGCTTTATGATCGCTATGGAGAACAGGGTCTACGGGAGGGAGGAGGTGGTGGACCTGGCATGGACGACATCTTCTCCCACATTTTTGGCGGAGGACTGTTTGGGTTCATGGGGGGACAGGGCAGAGGACGCAATGGAGGCAGGAGGCGAGGAGAGGACATGGTGCACCCACTGAAGTAAGTCAACTCATGAAAACCCAACCAAGTGTTTGTGTCCATAAACAACACTGGACCTTAAAGGTGTCATTTATTTCCACAAAGATGCAGCATGGAAGAAAATGAAGCTTTGACTATTTCTTATTTACAGCCATAGGGAACCTTTGAGTCTTGAGACGGTGGAGACATTTCACAATCTCTACATGAAACACTGCTGCAGTTAAATGTCAGCGACTGTCATTCCCTATCTCGACCCTCCATACACACTTGTAACCAACGCGAATCATCCTGTTGTGTGTTTGTGTTGGTTCTGTGCTTTTGCTTTCAGCCAGAATATGACATCTACAGCAACATTGCTGGTTATAGAAAATTGTATTTGGACAAACAATCCAGTCCAGCATCATGAATAGTGTTTTTAGTGGGATTCACAGGCTGCAGTTATCTCAGGACACGTCTCATTCTGGCTGTTCTGATATAAACAGGACCAGTCTCTGAGCAACAGTCACTCCCATTTGTATTTAGCCCTTTGATCAGGGAGCGTAAAACCACTTTAACAGTGGAAAGCTGGAAGAAACCTCAGGGAGAACCACAGCGGAGCGACCCCTCTGCCAGCGCAGGCGTGTACAAACTGAATATGTATAATGAAATACACATGAAGAAACAGGTTCCAACGGGACACCGGAGCAGCTGGAGGTGTCATCTGCACCATATGGTGTCCACACCGCCATGGCGACCTGGAAGAGAACCTGTGCCAAAGGCTTAATGGAGCTAAATTCACCGCGCACTGTTTTTACAATAAACTATGTAACAATGAGATTAACATGGCAGAGTCATTAGCGTCGGTCTCGCAGTCTGCCAGTAATCTGCTGCCAAGTACAAGAGGACATCAGAATAATGTAGTGGTGGAGGAAGGGCGATGTGTGTGTGTGTGTGTTTTATGTTGTTGTTCATTGTGTATTTGTATTTGAAGCTAAGGTGAGCTGCTTCTTATGTTCCAGAGTTTCTCTCGAAGACCTCTACAACGGCAAAACCACCAAACTGCAGCTCAGCAAGAACGTGCTGTGTGGTGCCTGTAATGGGTGCGTCTTCTTTGAATATTGTTATTTCAGTGATTGGAAACAAGACGTATGAGTGTTGACAATGACGGCACTTTCACTGTTTGCTTTGTAGGCAGGGGGGGAAGGCAGGAGCAGTGCAGAAGTGTGTGGCATGCAGAGGACGAGGTATGAGAATCATGATTCGACAGCTGGCCCCCGGGATGGTCCAACAGATGCAGTCAGTCTGCACAGACTGCAACGGAGAGGGTAGTATCTGTCTGTTGTCAAGAATCAGAATTGTAGAGATCTCACCTTTCATACAGACACACAAAAAAGTGATTTAAAAAAAAAAAAAAAGAAAACACGGACGAAACAAGAAATTTTCGCAGGAAAGTCCTAAACTGCGGGAAAAAAAAAAAATTAGCGAGTCCTTACTGTAATGACATGGTGTTAAAGGGTTAGAAGAGAAAGCAGGAAGTGTGTTCCACAGCTTTAGACCATAACAGACTTTTCATCTCCAAATATTTGCTGGGGATTTCAGTGAATCAGAAGCTGATGACCACGGCTTCCTTTAGGGCAAATATGGATGGAGTCAGTTAGAAACTTGTTACAGAGCGTTAACAACCACATAAGACCCGTATATGGACATCAGTTCCACCAGTGTGCTGACTGTGTGTGTGTGTGTGTGTGTGTGTGTGTCAAGGTGAGGTGATCAACGAGAAGGACCGCTGTAAAAAGTGTGAAGGCCATAAGGTGTCAAAGGAAACGAAGCTGCTGGAGGTACACGTGGATAAAGGCATGAGGCACGGGCAGAAGATCACGTTCTCTGGGGAAGCAGACCAAGCACCAGGGGTTGAACCAGGTGATATCGTCCTGGTGCTGCAGGAGAAGGAACACGAGGTTTGATCCCCAGATTGACAGTAGAACCGTGTTTGCCTGATCCAGGTTTCTATGAAAATGTATTTGATGGACTCCTGCTTTGAACGTAGGAGTTCCGCCGGGAGGGCAGTGACCTTCACATGGTTCAACGTATTGGCCTGGTGGAGGCTCTGTGTGGCTTCCAGATCGTTGTCACACACCTCGACGGGCGTCAGCTGCTTGTCAAATACCCGCCAGGCAAAGTCATTGAGCCAGGTAAACACATCCTCCCTCCCTACAGCTCTTCACCCCTGTGCTCCGTCACGGCACTGAGGCCTTGTTACACTCAGACACAGGTTGTTGCTGGAAAGCTGTAAGACCCCTCTGTTCAGGAAGCTTTGGTTGTTTTACAGAGGTACAGAGAGTAGCATGAAGAAATCAAGAGAGAATGTATTTCTCCGATGATGATAATAATGTAAACAATAAATATATAGAAGGTGATGTAATGAGGGATTGAACAGATTGTGTCATGGTCATTGTGAAAACACCAGTGAGCTGTGACAGTGAACAGTAAAACATCTGGAGTTCATCCAGCTGCGTACGAGACAAACGTGTGTGTGTGTGTGTGTGTGTGTGTGTGTCTGTCTGTCTGTTGTCTGTGTGGGTGGCAGGTTGTGTTCGGATGGTGAAGGGCGAGGGAATGCCTCAGTACAGAAACCCCTTTGAGAAAGGAGACCTTTACCTTAAGTTTGACGTCCAGTTCCCTGAAAACAACTGGATCAGCCCTGAAAAACTGAACGTGAGTAAAGCGAAGTAAAACGTGAGTACGTAACCTTTGTAAAGCCCAAAGGATCCTGACGTCCCTGTCTGCGACCGATTCATTTCCTCCAGGAGCTCGAGTGCCTGCTGCCCGCTCGCGCGGACGACCCCGTTATCACAGCTGACGCCGAGGAAGTGGACCTGACAGACTTCGACAGGAGTCAGGGGTCAGGCAGTGGGGCCAGGAGAGAGGCATACAATGATAGTTCCGATGAGGAAGGGGGCCATCATGGTCCGGGGGTGCAGTGCGCACACCAATAGAAAGACTCATGCATAAAGGCATGTGCACACGTTAACGCATATTTACATGCAGACCCCATGAGTCCCACTGCTAATTCAAGACTTGATGCACATACATGCACATTGCTCTACGCTCATGTGAAGTGAAAACGATTCACAGACACATTCACGTTTTTTCCCACCCCCCACCCCCTCCACCACACACACACACACAGTTCCATGGTGCCCGTAAGCGATACTGGACTTGTGATGACCATTTGTGTTTCTGGACAGTAGTGCACAGAAAAGCCCCCAGCCAGAAGCTGGCCCCATTCTCAAGAGGTTCACTGACCAAACGTGTCCTGAGAAGTCTGCCGGGAACGGTAACAACCACCGCCCGAGGTGAACTCTGGATTGAAAATGGGACTCGCCCCTTCTGTCACATTGCTAAACCATTAAAGTCCTGAATATTGTACCTGTCAGGCACCGTGTCTTCTTAGTTTGGATTGAAGCTTTTTGTTTGTCCTTAGTTCTGTGTGTTTGACACCACAGAACTTGAACCTGCTGTGTACACACTGAAGTACCGTGTGTGTGTGTGTGTGTGACTGCAGTGGCTCAGTGTGTGCGAGCTGCTGTGGAACGTTTTCACTCATTAGGATGAAAGATGTTCCTGCTTTCTGCGTGACTGCAGTGTGAGTGGACACTAGAAGATGAGTTCAAAAGAAAAAGGAATGTTTATTTGTTGTGGTGTTCCTCCCCATGTAACAGAACTGTCCTCCTTCTTTTAAAGGAAAACCACTGGACTCAGCAATCCCCTGTATTATACATAGCCCATCATAGTTGTGTCCTCCGACCTGCTCTGGTCCTCACACTCCATCCTCCTGTACATACAGCCCCAGTTGGTAGATGCATGCAGAGTCTACACCAGCTGTTCTATACTCAGTTTCTGAAGAGTGGATGGAACCTCTGTAGACTGTCGACATGCACCTCTGCAACTCATCGTGTGTGTGTGTGTGTGTGTAACTTAGGCCAGTGACGGGTCGTTGATAAACAATATTAATGTCCATGCTTATGTTATGTTCAAGAACTGTATAATAAACAAAACTATGAGTCTGATGCAGTCCATTTTTCTATGTGCACAAACCAAAATCACTGATTGGGAACACGTTGTCCAGCGTTACACATCTGCAAGTGGTGAAAAAAAAAAAAACATTGCTGGATGGTTCAGACTGCTGATAAACTAGAATGAAATAAAACAAGTTGTAGCATCAGTTTGCTGTGTCGTCTGTTCCTCTGCCCGGCAGGCTGACTGGTCCCAGGAGCTCCTTGAATCCTGCAGTGTTCCTGCAGAGGAGTGAAGATGAAATGGAGGGAATGTTTCCACCTTCAGACTCAGCAGCTGCTTGAGTCAGACGTGTCCCTCACCTGTCTCGTTTGGACTGCATGACGTGAGAGCGCTCCCTTCTCAGCTGCTCCAGTCGCTCCCTGACGACTGTCCTCTGCTGATGTTTGTCCTCCTGAAACGTAGTTTTTACTTTCAGTCGGCTGCTGTGAATCAAACACGACATGTAGCTGATTCCGTCCGCGCACCAGAGGAAGACCTCCTGTGACGTGTCTCAGCCTGTCTCCGTGTTTCAGGCCCAGCAAGTCCTCCTCGGCCTTTCTGTTCTGGGTGATGGACAGACGTTCCTGAACCTGAGACGAGGGGGCGTCGCAGCAGGATGTCAGTGACACGTGTCCCTCTGCTGCCCCCTGTCAGGCGGCTCTGCCCTCTCACCCTCAGCAGCTGCGTCTCTCTGTCTCTCTGCTGCCTCTGCTCCACCTTTCTCTGCATGTCCACCAGGCTGCGCATGGTCCTCTCTCTCTCCATTGCTGACACAGGTTCTCCTGCGTGCTCTCTCTCCAGCACTGAGGATTCCCTCTGTGAATGACACGCTACAGTTCCTTACCGTGAACGCTGAAAACAGACGCTGGAGGATTCTTTTGATACAAACATCTGCACAGAGCAGCAGAGGACTTACTGTGGGCCGTGACGTGCGTCTCTGACCCTCGGAGGCGTCCAGCAGCTCAGAGTGGGACGCGGTGGGACACGGAGGCACCTCCACATCTTCTCCGCCTGTTTCACCTGTGCGGTTGTTTGCTGGAGAGCTGTGGTCCCACTGCAGAGTGGCTGGTTGATCAGCTGTCACCTTCTCTCCAGAGGTCAACTGTGAAGGAGAATGACGCAGGTGACATGACGCGACAGTAACGTGTTTGATGTCCGCTGTGTGACGTACCTCTGTGGTGCCGGGCTGCAGGTCTGTGTCAGGGTGACCCGTGGAACCGGACGGGATCTCCGCGGCTTCCGACCCTCCAGCTGTCCCCGCGCAGAGCGTGTGTTCAGCTGCTCGTATGTCACATGTCTGGGTGTGGGCGTTCACGCTGCCCTCCCCCTCACGTTCAGTGTCATCTGCTGGCGGTTTGCTCCACGCGACAGCGATCAGTGAGACCTGTTTGTCACAGATCTGAGGGATCTCCTCTTCATCATCTTCAGCAGCAGAGACGTTCACTGGATCTGACACACACAGGACCTCCAGGTAGGGCAGGTCCTCCATTCTCCCTCCTGGGGGAGGTAACGCAGACACCAAGTGAGTGTATGTCCCTATACGACCGTGTGTGATTTCTCTACCTGCGCTCGCGTCCTTCTCCCTGGTGTCTTCAGCAGCTCGCTCTCTGCTGGTCGGTCTGACTGGAACCAGAGCTTCAGGAGGCCCCGCACTGACGTGTTGGCCCTCAGCGGGCCCAGTGCAGCAGGATGCAGCTGGATCGTCGTCCCTGTGGGGCAGGTCTGCTTTGGGACCGAGCACCGAGTCTGAAGGACGTGTGGCGTCAGGGGTCAGGAGGCGGAGCAGGTTGGTGTGGTGCTGCTCTCCTAGCTTGGATTCATACTCATCTCGCAGTGCTTGGAGACACTGCGCCCCCTAGAGGAAACAAATGATCCGTCAGCGGCTGTTATCAAAGAATTCTGGATGTCCTTCCTCACCTTCAGCGCTGAGAGTACCGCTGCAGCTTCTGCCTCCTGCAGCTCCATCAGATGTGTCAGCAGGTCCAAGGCTCCATTGTTCAGCTGGTGCCGGGGCCACGTTTCCTGTCCTCCTTGAACCAGCCGTGAGGTCGTGTGAGCCTCACCGAGGGTCGGCAGTGTGCCGGCCATTTGTCTCAGGGTGTGTACACAAGCGTTCTTTAAGGAGGCCCGACTACCTTCATCTGGAGAAGAAACATGTGGATCTTCAGGGAATGGGAGGAAAACTATTCTGACAAACAAGCATATACCAATACCAATACTTATACTTGGAGACGCCGTTAAACCTGGACATTGCAGATCTTCCAAGGAGATGTCGTGTACCAGCTGGACCAGGTTGTGTCGCTCCTGTTCCTGAGTCAGCACCAGCAACTGGAGCAGTGTCTGCTGGGGGGAGATGTCTGAGTTATCTGTAGCCTTTGGCACCAGTCAACTAGATCCTATCGCAGTACCTCTGAGGCTGCTGTGAGAACAGCTCTTGTTTGGCCATCACCATCACCATCATCATCATCATCTTCTTCTTCTTCTTCTTCCCTCTGAAGCCATCCAACAGCCTGCTCTGCTCTGCACGGACTGCTGACACGAGGCCTGAACAGAAGAGGAACACAGGACACAGCTGGATGCATTTAAGTAGCGGTGGTGGAACAGGGGCGCTGCCGGCCTCACCATGTCTCCCAGGACTGCCGGGCAGCCAGAAGAGCCCCGCGGGGCGATTTTTCTCTCTTGGCTCTGAGAGTTGCCAACCTCACGTGCAGACACAGCAGCCTCAGACTCTCCCCGTCCAGCCTGGGAGACAAGACGGGACGGAAATCAGACATGTCTCAAAACCACGGAGCCCTCAAACGTCACACAGTCCTCAGAAGACCATGAAACCTGACGGGTGGGGTGCTGTCATATCTTACAGACACCAGGTCTCTGCTCAGGAGATGCAGGGTGATTGATTCTCTAAAGAACGGTCACAGGAGCATTCAGCTCGGTTCTGAAGCTCCTCTGCTGTGCAACCACCCCGGGGTGGTCTCTGTCATGTACCTCTCTCCCAGAGCTCTGAGTGTGTCCGTTTCTTCTTGACAACACGTGCGTATTCTGTGCAGGAGGGAAATGGCCGACCAGCACTCGTTCCCATTTGTTGAACAGGTCCTGTAGGAAAAGTGGAGTGTTATTCACCTAAGATCTCAGCCGGTGTGTAGCTCAATCGAGGAAGATGTTGAAGTAAATGTCTTTCTCTCAATAGAAATGAATTCGTTTTTCTCCAACAATTGCACGATACAATAATAAATCACTTTCAGAAGCTATGAAATAATAAAAAATGACGTGAGATGATGAAATTGTTTCCTTCTACACTGGTTGTTTACTATTTCCACACACAGACTTTCAACATGAATCTTGTCTCTGTGTGTGACAGAATTCAGTGGAACCTTTGGGGATCAATAAAGTTCTCGTCCTTTCTACCTGTACGCCTTCAATGCTCCTGGCAGCTCAGCCAAAAGCAGCAGGTCATCTGCTTCCAAAGCTTCCTGCGCCATATCCTCCAGTGCCTCAACTTCCGTCTGGCGTTGCCATGGCAGCAGGGTCTCCCAAACTCTGGGTGCTGTGAACAAATGATGTAAAAGGAAAAATCGAAAGAACAAAAACACTGAGTTGTCCAGTTAACGGTAAAGTGTCCTCACCGTGGTGCTCCTGAAGCATTTCAGTGTAAAGCAGGTGGCTCACAACATCATACTTTACTTCCACCAAGAGAAGGATGTCTGACAGAGAAACCCAGCCCCAGGTATGACCTCCGACCCTTTGGCTTCTGCTCTGCCAGGAGGAGGCCAGTAAGCTCTGCACACCTTCTGTCGCCAGTCTGAAGACACACAGCGTAGCATCCAAAATGATCACATGATGAACAAACAGCTCGTCTGTGGACTGCGTGGAGGCTGCAGCAACAACTGTGACTGCTCTGTGATGAACTCTCCCCTCTGCTCGTGGTTTCCTGCCGCGAAGACGCTCACCTGACCCAGCTCTGCCTCGCTGCTCTCTGCACTCGTTTCATGCTGTTCACAATCCAGAGCGACCGTGAACGTCCATGATCTGAGTTGTGAGGTTTGTTGAGATGATTTGTGTCTTTTCTTTGGCGCCGGCCATCCAACATCTGAGGCTCAGGGTCCACAGGTTTGTGCTCCACAGCTGGAGTCTTGGGATTTGACACATGTTGCAGCTGACGTCCTCTGAGCAGCTGAAAATACGATCAGAATTTGAACTCTGAGGAGTATTTTCACACAAAGTTCAGACGAGTGAAGTCATTTTTGGACCTTTTCACTCCTTTGCCTCTCCCGGTCCATTTCCACGAGAACATCTAGGACATTTTCACCAACACAGGACCAGCCGCTGTCTCCCCCGGCAACCTGAGCAACACACCTGACAGTCTGCATCAGTCTGTACATGAATGCATACTACATCACAAGTGAAGCAGCTCTTATGTCTTTTCTCTGTCTGTCTGCAGCACTGGAACATATGGTCATAAACCAGAGACATTTGATCCTGACAGTGACAATCACAGGAGCGTCTCAGACATGATTCCTACAGTATTTCACTGCATGAAGTCATGTGTTGCGTCATGCTGGTGAGGAAAGGACGGTAAATAAAAGGCAGCTCTGTCACAGAATTTGCAAAAAAGAAATCCATGTGACTGAGCAGCATTCCTCACAGAAAGACAAGAGTTTAAAGTTGTAAATCAAGAGTTGTTACCTTCTTCATGGCCGCATGCACCTCAACTGCACTGGGATTTGCGTGGAACACTTTGCTGTAGAAGAAACTCACATGTTCTGGGGAAAACTCAGCCCCGACAGTAACGCCAACACACTGGTAGAGACCGGTGATGCAGTCCTGCAGGTACACACACACACACACACACACACACACACACACACACACACACACACACACACACACACACACACACACAC